>HG983355.1:60157-159126 GCA_900006255.1 Xeromyces bisporus
AAGGAGCGAGTCAAAAACCGTCTTATCCCATACCACCACGAAAAGCCACCACGAAAAGCTATGATCGGCAACCTTCTCCGAGACATTGCAATAAATTAAGGTTGCCGCTAGGATCTACCCGAGTTTCGGCAGGGTGTGATTGGCTATATTTTATTCTGACAGGTGGGGGTTCATATCCACGCTTTTCCTTGGTTACAGTATAAAAACTAAGTTTGCTCTTCGTGTTTGTTATTTCTAGACAGTAAACGGATCAGAGCTACGTAAGTATTCTCACTTGTTTTTATGGCTTCTAATAGGCCATCCCAAGTATGTACCTAGGTCTTCGTTTTGTCTAATGCAACATCGTATCTATCAGAGCCTCTTCTGAGCTTTGAGGCGAATTATTATATTGAATTCTCTGTGTCTTGGTTGATCCCTGGTACTGGAGAAATTGACAGTACCATGGGAAGCAAGAACTAAAAGCCAAGGCTTCGACTTTTGAGAATTCGCAGTACATGCTTAGTAGACTTAACGGAGAGATTGAGAAATATCATAGCCCAATTAGTTTTCAAAGAGAGGGCACATGCCACGACTACATCGTGAAATTCTTTCGACAACTTGCACAGTACATGCAGTGACAGCCATGAGCCGAAGCCAGTTATTGCGCATGTTGTCGTTGCTGTTGCCGTTGCTATTTATACAAGTACGCCCGATGCTTGACGGGCATGGTCAATGTGTCATACGAAATATGCTGTAAGAAGTAGTAGGCCTACTCATGTGGGCCTCCCTGTCCCAGGACCACCTAAGCCCTTGTACCGAGGCAGACCAGACCAATGCTGCCTGATGGCGTTCATGTTGGCTGACAAGTAGAAACGATGAGTTCAGCAAGCTACATACTACTGTAGCAGTACGGTCAGATCCACCAGGACCACACCTGCGCAGACCGGGCTCGTATCAAGTCGATGATGTTGAGACTTGGAGTCAATAAATTGCTCAATGTTCCAAGGTTGTCATCTATTATCTATTTCTATTCACGTGCCTTATATTGTCGAACGGACTGTAGCCTACCGTTTCCAAAAAAAAAAAAAAAAAAAAAAAAACCTGGCTACTATAGCTTAGCTGATAGGCCCAATATTTGCGTACACACCAAAGACGGTTCCAACTTCCAGAGCTGACCCGAAATTGGCATCAGGAGCGACTGACTGGAATCTCTCAACCCCCATCCTGCAATCTTCGCCTTCATGCTTATTCGTTCGTCTCAATGTAATACACATGCGCGTGTTCAATAGCCCGTCTTCCCCCCGGAATCTAAAATAAGGAGGGTATATAATTATATGTAGATAGTGCGATATCTACATGCAAAGTTGAGACAGCATTCAATGTTGCTATTGGAACCATGGAGTCTCAGTCAGGGACCAAGGTTCAACCGTTTAATCATGGACATGAGTCACATGACTTCTTCTGGTGGGTACCTATGTGAGAATGATATCGAGGTGCCCGTACCAGCGGTACAGGACTCCAGGCTGCGGTCCAGCAGTTGGTCTTACTCTTCACTGGCTTAGGGCTGTTGTCGAATACAGATATTCGACGTTTTGATGTATATTCGAGTATCGTATTCGACGTCTAAAAGCCGTCGAATAAATATCGCCGTCGGTACTGCCGATATTCGTCGGATATCGACTTTCGTCACGTGCTCGGAAAATTTAATTTCCGCCGCCATAATAGGAAGGCGGTGCTATCATATTGTACATTGCATGGTGCAGGACACGTAGTTTCCGCACCCTTCCTGGCCAAATTCTTGGGCTTATTAATAGGCGCTAAACCCATTTAGGAAGGCAAACCAAACCTATTTAGGCTAGTCACCTTCCGTAATAGGTTTAAGTCCACCATAATTTAGCGCGTCTTGGCAGAGTGGCCAAATCCCAGGTGGCCGATTTTCATGAGAGATTTTGGAGCAACTTCTCAAGAATCTAAGTCGATACAAAGATGCAGCGCGTCGAAATAAGCCCATTTATCGAGTTAGAATTGATGTGCGACCTCTTTTACTCATTTCATGGTGGGATGAGTCACCGAGAATTTTGGTGAGTCGATGTCGGGATTTTGGGTGGGAACTACGTGTCCTGCACCATATGCTCTCAAATGACCTGTCCAAAATCAAAGTCACAGCGTACAGAGCATGATAATCAAATAAATGCCTCACTTTAAGAGGAAAGAAATAAAAATAGTAGTTGTTATGGGACTAAAAAAGCGAAAGAACACACCAGAAACAATCGAGGGGACACTGGAAGTTTCTATGCGTAGGTTAACGCGTAGGTTAACGCGTAGGTTAACGCGTAGGATACGCGTAGGATACGCGTAGCCTAAATGCTTAAGTAGGTACCGGAGCCCTAATTGACCGTCTGACTTCGTCTCCAACTTCTTGCTTCAAGCTCTTCACTTCTCAGTTTGTTCCTTACTACAGTGACTGGCTTTGGCAGACTTCCACTTCCACATCATTTCCACAACAAGTGACAACATTGAGCACAGATTCGGAAATTCGTCGCATCCCGCGTCGAAGCTGGAATTCTCAATCGCCAGTTTGCGTGCAGGGCTGCAGGGCAAGCCGCTTCGGTGTCAATAAGCTGCACTTCACTGTATGATTGTTGCCGTACCGAGGAGTCCTTGACGTCCCAAATTTTGAATAAATTCTAAGAACTATAACGTTCAGACTGCGGATTGGGAGCCCACTGCCCCCAGTGAATATCATACCTACCGGTAGTCTATCAAATCAACAATGTATACCAATATCAACAAATAATACCAATCAGTCAAATTGTTCATTAAAACGATTATAATTCGTATGACAGCGGCCATCCTTCGACCTCTTCAGTTCTTCGAGCTAGTCAGGTCTGACTAGTAGTACTACTGTAGGGCTGTTATCGAATACAGACATCCGCAGTTCCGAGGCATATTCGATATCGTATCCGCCGTCTCAAATCATTAAACATTCGAATAAAATGTTACTACCGAGACCCCACACCCGAAAAGACGAAGTACGGCTCTGTCACAACATACTGGTCAGCATGCGTACGGCGCGGTATGCTATTAGTAGAAGACTCACCGGCCGGCGAGTGCCAACTAGTACTGCAGTGCGGCGTGCTTGGTGGGAGGCAGCGGAGAAACGCGGCTCTGGTGTAGTACTTGTCAGCACGCATCCTGTTCGCTAACGTTAAAGTTAGAGTACCGAGTCGTACCGTTTACCTCATCATTCGGTCCCGATTTGGGAAGACGAGGTGTCGGGCACACTTGATGCGCTCGACACCTCGTACAACCCGCTGGGGCCGGGGGCACTCCCCGTTGGACCCCCGGCGTCGGCGGCACTGCGAGAACCGGTTTTTGAGGACACACCCGCAGGTGTATCGTGAACAGTACTGTACGCACATACTAGTTATTCGTAGAGTCAGTCACCATCAATCGACGAGATGCTAGGGATATAGTTCGAAATACCTTCGTTGCCTTCGGTGTCTGGGCTATATCCGAGGACGACGTCGGGTCTGTTGTCGTTGGTCTTCGTCGTGGGGGGCGCCTGAGGCGCTCTGCCATTGAGGCGCAGCTATTTGCGATTAGCGGCTCCAGGCCCGAGTCTTTCAGGCGTTTCTCAAACGATGCAACCCTCCCGTTCAGGTATAGGTCGAGTAGCGGGACGTAGGCTTCAGTTTCCACGGTTCTAACTGGTGTCATCCTGAAACCCCCGGTTACCGTACGTAGACACTTCGACTGCTCCTTGTACAATTCCCTGGTGATACCGCGTGAACCGCCAGGGCCTGACAGTTGGTGGTAGGCTGGGCGCCGTAGGCCATTGTCATGGCGCGTATAAGAAAGAAACCCCACGTCGATGATTCTGAGGGTCGCTAATTCAAGCCTGACGTATTTCAATCCTCTGGTCGCATTGTCGATCTGCCATTGGATCCGGCGATTCAGATTCTTCACATCTTCTTCTTTTGGGTTGGTTACTTGGGCGGCGTTAGAGAGGTCGAAAGCAGCTTCTGGTTGCGAGACAATCCGTCAGGCGAGCCAGGACCAGTCTTTGTGTCTCTAACTTTTTTCGAAACTCATTTCAAGAGTATCTTGGGTTCTTCACCGCGCCACTCTGATGAAAGTGGATGTAGCGGAGAAAGCTGCGGAGGTCGTTTAGGGCAGGGTGACATATTGCGCACGGCGGATTAGCGAGAGAGCAGAGGCGCCATAAGTCAAGGTGGAGGGAGGGGAGGAGGTAGGTAGGCATCTGGGATGCGTAGATTCCTGTTTGTGGAAGGCCAAGCCACAAGGGCGGCTTCTGTTCTTTGACTTTAACTTCCTTCGACCGGAAGCGTTTCTGCCAGTAAACAGCGCACTTAGCTGCGATGTTGATCCAAAAGGTAGGATACCTAAGGAGACGTTAGAGATGGCTAAGAAGTACCTTCACAATTTCACAACGTACCTTCCATACGCTTCTGCATTTGTATCGCCTCGCACGTTCTTTTCCAACTCTTTGTCGACTTCGTCGTAGAAATACACAATGTTTTCGTCGGCTTCGTACTTCTCCCTTTCAGACCGGTCCCAGGTTTCGGTCCGATGTAGCCTGACGCATAAAGCGTTCCGCTGCAGGTCGTTAGTGTATTGTATGCAGAATTATATGGGACATTTACCGACCAGCAGAGCACATCTTGCGTTGCAAATACTCGCTCACCGTGATGCTACCAAGTCTCGCTCAAAGACGTCTTCCATAGGCGTATCCGGATCATCGTCCAAGCCCACAAAGTGGCCTCCATGCTTTTCGCTGACCTCAAAACCGAAAGACCCAGCGGGGTTCATATCCTCTTTGGAAAGCAGTCTGGCTGCATGCCGAAAGGCGCGGAAACTGGTAGCCATGCCACCTTTCAGTGAGTCGGCCAGAGACCTCGCCTCGCCTAAACAGAGGACAACTTGAAGCTGTGAAGAGGAGTGATCGAAAATTGTTGGATCAAGTGATGGTCGCTGCACACGAGAGTGCTTCGCAAGCCTCTTTTCAAAAAATTCTTGATACACGGCGTCACCGTCCATTATGTATCCAGTTAACCGATGTCGGTAGAAGACGTTTCGAATATCATTCTCTAGTCCCTGGGTAGAGTTCAAGATGTCGCGGGCCATGTCTTCAACGTCCCCCATTTCCACCGAGTGTCGGCCTTTAACACATCTGAGATCCACCCGCTTCAAGTCACCGTCCTTCCCCTTGCCTGAGCCACCCACAACGGCGTCGTAACCCTCACTCTTCGCTACTTGTTGCACGTGTTCTTCAGCGGCTTCGAGAGCGCGGTAGAGACCACCGGAAGGATGTACTTCTTCCTCTCAAACGAGAAGAGAAGTAACTGTCAAAAGTAACGGTAGTGTCTGGCTCGAACTTGCGAGGGAAGCCTTTAGTGCAGAAAAGTTTGCCGTCACGGCTGTCCATGCAGGGAGCAGACGGATCACACCAAACTAATGATTTGTCAGACGGAGAACAAGGAAGATACAGAAAATACTTACACACTTCTCTGTCTGATCGCGGCGTCGCGATTAATGCTCAACGCCAACCTTTCTGGCGCGGAACAACAAATAATGTTCGACTTCATATCGAATGAGAGTCTCGTCCCTATCCGACAAGGCTGAATGGCGCGCCTTCTCCCGCAGATTATCCAAATTCGTGCAGAGGTTGCCGAGCCCTGAGATGGCTTTATCCAACTGCGACATTACAGCCGCAGTTTCTTTGCTCATTTTCGCCAAACGAAGTGTTGATACTTGCAAGATACAGGTCACGTGGAATGTGGTGTACGGCCTTTAGGGAGCCGGAAGAGAAAATCAGAATATCGTCCAAGTACGCTGAAGCGAAATCATCCAGGAAGTCGCGCAGAACCCAACTGATATAGCGTTGGAACGTGCTCGGCGCATTGGCCAGTCCGAAAGGCGTCACTAACCACTCGAAAAGTCCGAAACGAGTACGAAACGCCGTCAGCCATTCTTGTCCTTTGGCAACGCAAATCTTGTGGAAGGCGGCGATGACATCCAACTTGGTGAACCAGCGAGCCTTGCCGATACGTTCGAGGGTTTCATTTATCAAAGGCAAGGGATACCGGTCTTTCTTTGAGATGGCATTCAGGGCGCGGTAGTCGCAGCAGAAACGTAAACCTCCTCCCGGTTTCCGGACGAAAAGAATTGGAGTATTGGTAACCACCCCGCCTTGGCGGGATAGCAACAACACTACCCACGACAGTTAGCCGGGGGTTCTACGATACCGCCCTTGAAGTCGAAGACACATAAGGAATTGGGAAGCGTCGTTTCAGGAATTCCATGAAGTGCTCCGTTCTCCATAAACATGCACACACCCTTCAACGTTTCACCCACTCCACCGGGGTCCCGATTGGCCTTGCTCTTGGTAGCGATGCACTGTTGGCAGATTGGCAGGCGGCGAGGGCACTTCAAATTGAGAAGCCGAGTCACGATAAGAGAATCCCTATGTCCTAGACGAGCATGCCATGCGCGAAGGCGACTGTGACGCTTGCTTGGTACACAGTTTGGGTGACGAAGGAGATAGTGAAAGCTGCCTCTGGTTGGCACACGGTCGTGATGTATTATCGACTCCTTTCCTTTCGGCTACTAGCCTGATCTTGTCACGATGCTTCCCTTGTGGGAGTGTGATCGTGCAATCGTCGATCATCCTAGTCACTCCGCCGTTGAACTTGAATGCATTGTTGACGGACAGTTTTCAGGTGGCTTAGCTGAAAAGGTCAACTTTTCCTCCTCCTTCGCGGCGAACACCTTGTCGGCCAATATCAGGGTATCGTCGGTCTGTAGAACTTTTCCTCCCGGGAATGAGTTGACTGCAAAGTTCAACTCCGCTTGTCATGCATAACAGACAACCGTCGTGAGACGACAAAACCAGAAAAGAGAGAGGACAAAAGAATCCGGGATCCTTTCCCTGACTGTTATTGGCAAGTTGAGCCGCGCGCCGTCCACTTCAATTCCGCTCCATTCGCAAACAGCCTTGTGGATCTCCTCGGCCATTGCTCCGCCTATTCTGTGGTTCGGACCTCTCAGATGGGAGACGATATGATTCGGCAACACGCCTTGTTCACAGCTCGATCGTCACGCAGCCTCGGGTGTAAGCAAAAGTGCTGCAAGACAATGGCTCGCTCCGGCACCAGGAAAGCAATTTCAAATACGCAGGTGTTGTAGGTAGTCGAGGGTTGACAGGCCCAGAAAGTTGTCGTTGCGGCCGATGCTAGGTTCGAAGGTCTGGATGCCGTTTCCTGGAACCGATTGGAAGTTGTAGACGGCAGGTCTTGTCTTCGAACCTCAGGAAGGCTGGGCCTTTCCAACCGTGCGTAGTATTGGGAGCTCTCAGTACTTCGCCGTCGGGTGCGACGTCGTCTCTTCACCCGATTTTTGGTGTCTTCGGTAATCTTTCACCAAATAAACGCGCCAAACCCGTCAATATCCCATTTCCTCTTATCGCAACCTTCTGCTATTAATGACATAGTCGTGCGCTTATTGTCGTAGCATATATAGCAGGATGCGTGGTGGACGCAAGCCGGGCGTATATTGTCGAATATTACCAGAAAGCCTTAGAACAGGGACTCACTGATATACCTCTACATGGTGGACGCGGGAACCAGAAATCCCAGTGAAAAATAGGTACCGGTTCCTTGGGTATCGGCGGGAAAGGGACCAGAGATGCCAGGAGAACGGTTAACCTGGAGGCCGGAAAAACTCTCTCGGTTCAACGGCCCTGCGGAGTCTCTATTAATCCGCCCCAACGTTCTCTTCCTCGAATTTTCTTCCAAATATCATATGTACTCCGTATCATACTCCGTTTCATACGTCTATCCCGACGATAATAATGGGCCACATCGAGAATCTCGAGAACCGATGGCCGCGGATGGCATGGCTGGAATGCCTCCGGGAGCTCAGCTCCTTCGTGGATGGACACTACTGGGCGACTTAAGCAAAGGAGGCCATGTTCAGAGACAAAGATGATATCGGCACCAAGAAAATAAAGGCCAAACTCCATGATATGAAGAGTACTCGGAAGGCTGCAACAGGAGCAGTTAAGTTCTGGTCTTTATTGGAAAACGAAGGGAAGACTGTTCGCTCATGATTCAGTGTATCATTGTATGATGCACCGTTGATGCTTTGCTTGGTGAGCAGTCTTCCTTTTTGAGACCAGAACCTGACTTCCAAATGCTCTTCATGTTGTGGAATTTCGCTTTGTTCTCTTTGTATCGATATCGGAGGGACCAAATTTGATTAAACGTCTAAGGGATTGCGTTGACGTTAACCACAAGACCATCTTCTCTGCACTACCAAGCAACGACATACATCACACCCAATCAATCAAACCAAATAGCATTCATTCCGAACCCAGGCTCCGGAACATCCACCCGAGCCACTCTCTCCAACATCTCGTCCCGGAACCTGTACATTTCCACAAACCCCAACTGGTCATCGCAGAGTGCCAGCCACTCATTGCTGAAGTCGCACGGACTAACAGCATTGGAATGCCCGCCACTCGTGGACGTGGGGTTGATGAACAATTGCTTCTCGATGTTACCATGCGCACCTAACCTGAAGGCGCTGATGTAGCCCGTGTAATCGGGACTTCCGCCGCGGGTTGTTGCGAAGAGGTAGGTGCCGCTGCGGTTTGTGTAGACGACATCGCCGCGGTATCTGTTTTGAGGGGGTAGGCCTGTTGATTATATCTCAACATGCGTTCTCCCACCTCGTGGCTGCGTATTCTGGTTACTCACCCGCTGGAACCAACGAATAAACCACACCCGTAAAAGAAGGCACACGCCGTCCCTCATCCCCATCCTCTTCAATCACATAAACGGCCAACCGATTCCCAGCCTCCATGAGAACATAAAGAAATTTCCCACTCGGATGAATCTCAACCCAACGCGGCCGATCACCCCGCGACGGAGCCTCAATGCAATCAACCAGCGTCAACTGCCCCGTCTGTGCATCTTTCCGATGCGTCCAGATCCTATTGTTCTGCATATCCGCCGAGTAGAGGAAGGACTCGGTGGGATCGAAGACCATGCCATGGATGCCGGTGTTGGGGGCGTAGGCGTAGTTCTGCATATTGGCGTCCAGGGCGCCGTCTTCTGGTCTTACGGAGAAGATATTGCCGTAGCCGGCGTGGTCGTAGAAGGGGTTGGCGTAGACGTTGTACGGGGGCTTTTTGGCGGGGAGGTTGAAGATGGCTCGAGTGTTGGTTTGGGCGTTTTGGGCTTGTGCTAGTTATAGTTGTCAGCCTGACTCTGGTTTTGGATGAAGATTGGAACCTCCATCAATGATCCGATGGATGAAGTCAACTCAACATACGATCACCTCCGATGGGATGAGAGACCTGATGGATGATTTCCGTGGGGCTTTTGACGGCGAAACTGTTCCATTTTTTCATGGCAGAGCCGTAGATGGTCTTCTTGTCATGCTGTTATGAACGATTATTAGCCGAATAGGTTACTCGCTACTCTTGACTCAGGGACTTACGCTGAAAGCCATCCACGAGATTGGCTCGGCTTCGGGGATGTCTGTTCTATGGAGTAGACTCAGTGTAAGGGCTTCATCATCGAACTGGAGAGTGTAAATGCGCCCTGGAGGGGTCCAAGTGCCGACCATGAGATGATGCTTCATTGCTGTGAACAAGACGTTAGATTCTACCAATCAGTCATCAACCATGAAGTTGATTGTTTACATGAAGTTGAGAATCAGCGATGCATTCTGTGATTCGCAGAGTAAACCATCGATCTGTGCGCCTCAAACGCCAGAGATCAATGCTACTTCCAAGCGTGTCTCTCGATTCGTCCCATTTCGAAATGTGGTTTAACCTACATAACCTCGGACTTTGCCAAGGGGACAGACACTATCAAGCACAGCACTAAGCACTTGATATTACTTTCACAATAATGTCTATGAACATCACGACCAGGTGGTCAACTCATTTGGTCGCAAGACCGACCGCGACTTGTCCTATTTTATCTCATATTGTATCACTGACTGGGCTAGTTTTATATCAAGAATTTCTGAATAACAATTGTCGGTCTTCTGGCGCCTCGACGATATCTTCGGGGAACGACCCAACAATGTACCCGCTATCGCGGTAGACAGCCTCTTTGTCTTTAATGAAAATGAATTCTCAAAGACTCGAAGCACCGTTGAGCAAGCCTCGTATCTCCTGAAGATTTGCTCAAAAGGAGTCATGGAGATGAAAGAGACCGAAACCATTAAAATGAAGATGCCATCTGATCCAAGGCTGTCGACCGTGGTAATAGATAGGTACATCGTCGTTCGCTCACCGAAAATATTGTCGAAGTGCCAGATAAACCGACATTCCCTTTTCAGAAATCCTTATTCTTGATACCAAGCCAGCTCAGTCAGTAATAAAATAAAACGAAATGGTCAGTAGCGACAGCAGTAGCGTATCGTTGGTGCAATGTGAACAGTCTTCTCTTCCACTTTCTTTTAAACCGAAATCCGTTTGCAGCCTTCCAGGGAGCTCTTCATGTTACGAAACTTAGCCTTGGATAACCCTCTTTCCGTCGACATCGTAGCCCTTGAATAGGGCCTTCTTTGCTTAAGTCGTCCAGTGAACAAAACGGGACGGTGATCACGGTGACCTTCCATCCACGCCATCAATTTCTCGAGATTCTCGTTGTCTCACAAGTTATCCTATGTCGTGCCAATTTGCTTGCTCATTGTCTGTTATTTTCCACTGTATGGAGTGCGAGCGTGGATGCGTATCAATGTAAAAGAACGGGGTGATTTGGAAGAGAAAAATTGGGGGACTGGAAAGATAACTCGGGGCGGAATATTTATTTTGACCCACCTGTGCGGGATACGTCATTGCACGTGAGCGGTGCAAACAACGTGACCACCTTGCCCTGACTTAGGGCTTCCGTCAGGCTCAGTATATGATACAACAACGACTCGGAGTGATAACTTGACTGAAAGCTAGCATTGAAAGCAATGAATAGCAAGAAGTAATGTATGATAGAAAGAGTATTCATTGATTCAATCTAGTTCATTATCCAATCCACAACCAAATCCAAAATCTACCTAAAATCTTCACCAAATTCATCAAAATCGGCCGGCAGAAGCAACCTGCCATTCAAAATCTTCCCCATATGCGTCTTGTCGATTCCACCACAGTTCTTCCGAATCTTCGTCAAAAGCACCTTTAAGAAGTTGACCGGACTGCTATCAAACCCACGCTTCAATTCCGACGATCTGTCATCAGGATCGTGCAAAACGAAGCCGTCGGCAGCAACGACAGAGCCCTCTCCCAATTTCCGCCACATAAGGCCGAGTAATTCGCATAGCTCAACGTATTCTTCGAATGAGCTAAGGTACAGCTGTCCTGCAAATAAGTTCAACTGCAAAACGAGGCTGCGGGGGATGGCTGGTAGTTTTGATCTCGCAGGGACAGTGTAGAGATCCAGCTTGTCTAATATTTCGAATCCTCTGTTCTGCCGTGGTGCGTAGAGGTGCAGCGTCACGTCGTTCGAATTCTTAATCATCGGCATGAGCTCCTGCGCTTCGTAGGGGCTAATGACAATCATATCTTTGACGACAGTACTCCCAGAGGCCGCCCCACTGGTGAGAATCCATTGGACTGGCCGCTGATACACATCCGTAACGTTGGCATTTCCGCTAACCTTAACGGTTCGAGCGAAGTCGGCTGTAACAAGCAGGCTGGGACAGAATCTTGTGTTGCCGAGGTGTTGCGCTGCGCTCGTAGAACGCAATGATTCGAAAGCAAGCATAAAAGCCTTGGACTCCTTAGCAACTCTTCCCGAGGAAACAAAATCTATCAAGTCCTCGTGAAGATGATGCGTTGCTGGATCAACCGGTGCTGGTTTCTCGACCTGCCTCTCCTGTTCAATCTCCGGCGCGAGTTCACGCTCCTGCTCCTCTTGAAGTGTCGCAGAGTTGAAATTGAGTCCCTCGAATTCTCCGCAGCGTTCCATTATGCGGTTTAGGTTCTCATTTGAACTACCTTGCGTAATGAAACTTGGGCCAGCTTCCCTCCGTGGCCGATACCTGTACTCCAGATTCTGAGCTTCATCTTCGAGGAACTTCTCGGCGTGATCGGTGGTCATTGACAATTCGTCCCCGTTCAATGCCTCACCCCAAAGTCCGCTCTGATGTTCGAATCGTTGCCCTTGTGCCGCCCAGAGAGGCATGCTGCGTCGCATGTCAGTGTAGGTCTCCGAGATAGCCCAGCTGAGAACATCCGACACATTAATGTTCGCGCTATCCATCCCCGGATTTCTCGTCAGAATCTTTGTCTGGATCTCTTCGGGCACGCAAAACACCACGGATTGTCCTCCGTCTAGCTTTCTCATTCTCATACATGCTGCGCTAGCGTTAACTCCAATCACCGCAGGAGCAGGAGAGTGGTAGACTTACCTTGAACCAACCTATCCTTGGTTAAGTTAGCTCCCAAGGTTACTGCAGCCCGATAATAGTCTGGTAGTACCAAGTCGGTTCCTCGGGTATGGACTTCATCCAGAAAAACCAGACAAACATCAAGTTGTTTGGCAAACGGTGATATCTGCAAGGGCTCTACATGTCCCTTGCGGTCGAGAACGGATACCTCGTCACTATCGTTGAAGAACACGACTGCCTGCGTTCGGTCATCATTCGGCGTCATATTAAGCCAATCTTTTGCAAACTCTATGTTGCTCAGTTCAACTATCTGAGCCCCAACATCCAGGATGACCTGCACCGACGGTGTCATTTCGGTCACCATGGTCAGCAGAAACTCCGCATCGGAGCTTGAAGAAGCCCTTGCTTGTGATGGTGAGATCAGTGCAACCGAATTCTTTGGTTGGAGCAAATGCTCTAATACCAAGGCATTGGTGTGTCTTTGCTCTTGCAAGTCAACTTGCTGCACACTCAATGGTAGAGTCTTCCGAGAATCGTTGGTCCCGCTAAAGCCTGTCGTTGGATTGGATTTTATCTTGCCAATGTCCCAACCAGAAGCAGACAGTTTGTACGGAAACTCTCTCATTTCTTTCGGGAACACAATGTGTGCCAGAAAGTAGTCGATGGCACTCTTAGCAAAACGCAGTGCAGGGAATATGTCTCTGACACACTGATCGCGGTCTCGCAGATTGATTCCGACCAACTGGCGAAAAGCTACTTGCAATTCTGGAGCGTCTCTAACCCACAACTGGTACTCAATGTCGGCTTGGTCAGATTTGAGTACGTGACTTAGAGCTAGAAATAGGTCACCATCCTCAAGTCCTCCGTAGTAGTAGCTGAGAGCCGTTAGAACAATAACCACATCTGGGTGACTGAATTCCGAACGTGGAGCTGGACTGTCTTTCGCCCGGTACGGCACTGCTAGTTTGGTCGGAGGCTGTCTAGTCGGGTCGAGCCCGTAATTCACCCTCCAACGTTTCTGGCCAAATGTGAATGCTAGAACTCCCCCGGCAATGAGACCTCGCAGGTGAAGCAGGGTGCTGTTGGTACTATTTGACCAGAAACCTTCAGAGCCCTGATCTTCGACCTGGGCTATTTCATCTGCAGTGAGATTGGCTTTGGTAATATATTTGAAGACAGCTTTCTTTACTTGTTCCGGTTGAATTGCGATAGGAAATTCGTCGAGTCCAGTCTCACATATGCGCTCCGCGACGAGGTCGAAAATGCGCTGTTGAGCGTCGGGTCGGAGGATACGTGTCCTCGGAAAACTTCCTGGGCAACTATTATTCAGTTCAACAGAAAGGGGAAGCCCCTTTTTCACAATTGGCGCGAGCGTTTTAACAAGGTCCAAAAGTTGCTGAATGCAAGTCCATCGTTGAGGACTGTGCTCCACAGGTCGCTGCATACCCATTGTGTAGACCAGTTCAAACCTGACGCTGAAATTCTCGTCACTTTCATCCATGATGTCTCGAGATGACATGTCGAAGTACTGTTGCGTCCTTAGAAGAGAACGGCCGACTGATTCCTTGCCCGACATCAAGCACTCGAGGCCCATCAACTGAAATGACAAAATATGTTCAGGCTGAACAAGGAGAATTCCACGGTTTTCCATACACTCACGACAGACACTGTAGATAACGTCTGCATCTTGTCTGTCGAGTCTCAAGGCACGAGAAAATGGCAACCGATAGACCCGTCTTCCGATAATCCCTCCCAGCTTGGACACCAACATTTGAAACATCTGTTTAGATTGCGGCTTGGCCACGATGACCCGAACTAACCGAGTGCTGTCTGCAAGAGTGGCGGCCACGAGAGGAACAATGACAGATGACTTCCCTTCACCCATGTTCAGTTGCATGACGGAGTTCTTGCGCTCCCGGGGTTCTACCATCTCTCTCGTCATTTGCTCTTGAACTTCTCTAATCATGATCCCACTTTCAACCTCTAAGAGTAGGTACTCAGGATGTTCGAAGGGGCTCCAGTTCGTATGCCCTGGATTCTGCAGCTCTTTAATCAAATCAGCTCTGTTCCCAGAAGCTCTAAGGAGCCGTTCCGCCCGTTGCAGTTCCGTGAGGGCAACCCCATATTGAACAATGCAGTGTTTCCAGTCGAGGTTGATCTTTTGCCATCTGTTGTAAGCGAGCTGCTCAAGGAAAAGAATCGGCGACAGCCTTGGCCACTGCTTGGCTTGGGCGGCAGCAATCGCCACATCCTCTGCCAGCTCTACCGTGCAGTTGCAGTCTTCCTGTGAGCAGGACGAGCTTTGCTTTTCGCCAACAGGGCTTGCAGCAGATAGCACTTTTGCATAAATTTCCCTCACTTGATTCTTGCAGTACTGGAGGTAATTCAGGAGAATACTTTTCACATCGACACCTTCGGAATTAAGCATATATCCACTTTCCCGATCCTGCAAAGAGAGAAGACTCTGGCGTAGGCTCTCGACATACTTCTTTCCGTAGTTAGAATCGGCCTCGGTCTCAAGGCGGCCTAGCACAGGAGCAAGTGCGGAGGTTGTCTTGCCTGCGCTAACGGGTGATATTCGAAGTTCTGCCAGACTTTCGTTACGAGAAGTCAAGATACACGGTGCCGGGCGAGAGAAGACATCATCGACACTCGTAAAGCCACTTTCCCTGTCAAGTTTCCATGATGGAGTGGTAAATGGGTACGTGGGTACCGTAATCGGACTGACCGGGAGCCCCCGAAGTGTATTCTCGATTTGACATAAATAGTTATAAAAAGAGAGATTGTCAAACCAGGTTTTGAATTTTGGCTTCGCGAGAGATATGGCCTTGTATACGTCGATGTATGCGTGCATCTCACTGGAAGCATCTTCGACAACGGGAACCTTACAAGGCCATTTGGTCTCAAGTAAATCTATTAAGCCATCTAAAGCCTGATTCTGCATATCTTGACGCGCATAACTCTTGCGGTTTCGAAATTGCGCATTAGACTCCCGAGATAAGCGAGTGAGCATCACTCCAGGACATCCGGACAATAGGCGGAGTGCTGGGCGTACAACATCGCGTAGCCTAGAAGCTTGAAAAGTACGGCCTTCAGAGAGTTTGGAAAAATCGAATTCCGGAGCCGGCACACTAGCCATTTCAAAAACCGCGAAAAAAGAAACTAAAGTCTGAAGAATATTCATGTCGGCATCTTTCGCAAACGCCAAGGTAGAGAACCATATCATCACACGATACCTGTCAAATTGATCGCGCTTTCGACTCAACGAGTAATGCAAGCTAGTCCAATGTTCGCGTAAAAAGCGACCTGAGGCAGTAAACGATGAAGACGAAGAAGAGCAAGGCGATGGCTCAATAAAAAAATTGGCATCATACGTTAGCTCGAGCATGTCAACTGGCTGCCATGGGCCGTAAACTGTGGAACTTTGTGCGAGGTAATTCCATAGATGAACTCCCAAGCCCGATGCGACGTTAAAAGGAAGGTCCTGTATCCCATGGTATATCATTCTCGATATTGCAAACGCTCTGGAGCCTCGACTTGAGCCTTGTCCTCGGTCTCTGCCTTCGTAAACCATATCATGCTCGACAGTGTGATCTTCGGCACCAAAACCTGAGATGCGGAACGTGGAAGATCGGATACAATCACGTTCCAGTAATAGTAGTTCAACGTGGTCCAATCTTGGGGGACAGACGTAAGACTCTGGATGAAATATTTGCGACCTCGCTGCTTGACGGAATATGCGCTCAACGCCCTTGTAGAACCCATTGTGCTGAGCCAGAAAACCGAGTTCTGAGGACCATTTCACTTTTTGCATTTCGCATTTGTGGACTGGATAATAACTCCGTGACGGTGTTATCAAGGCAATCTGCTCGAGAAGCTTGAGATCTTCATGCGCCAATTTGTCGAATGACAGAACGGCCGCGGAGTTGAGAATTGAAAGCGCCTGCTCTGTACCGGTTCTTTGGGTGAGAGGATCTGGTAAACAGAAAGAAGTGACGGCGTGCAGATAGCACAGGAATAGCTTGCTTTGCAAGCTACCATTGTCAATTAGTCTCCCAAGTTGATAATCGACATGGTATGCGTGACACCTAGAAGCAGAGTCTTTGTCGACAGTAACATGAGCATGATCCTGTTCCCTGCGGGGAGAAACATCGCCGTCGAGTATGATAACAAGACGACTGCCGCTATTCTCGTTCTTCAGCATTAGTTTGTTTTGTAGACCAATCAGAGTCCCAAGCGACTGATCGTTGTCTACGGTCATCCCACGAAATTGCCTGGCTTGGATTGACGATGAACCCAGCTTTAGACTGAATCCCAACTGAATTCCAGGAACTTCAATCGTTAACGAGGATGAATGATGGTGCAGAATAGCAGCTATGCGGTGCCGATTTGCAAGAGGAGCAAGTATGTGAGATATCTCTTCTGCAGTTCTGCTCTCGACAGAGATTAGAGACATTTTCTCCTTGGAAAGATGCCACTTGCGACTATCCCCCACTTTGACTAATCTCCAGTTTTCCGAAGACGAGCTCCATGGGCTCCTGACCGGTCGAAATTCCAGGCAGTCATGAGAGAAATCATACCAGTGCACAAACTCATCAATGAATGCTACGGGGAGCTTCCCACGTAGAAGCCTGGGAGGCACAAATTCGCATGTCCGATCACAGTTGGAGGCTTGAACCAATAAATCATGTGCGAATCCTCCAGGAACAGGATTAATACCAAAGTGAAGCGTATAACCAGCGTAATTCTTCTTGCCAGAAAACTGCATACCCTGGACAGCAGTCGGCATCACCTCTATGATAGAGTTACCGAAAAGTGTATGGTAAGTTGCGTGATGCTCGAATTCTGGAGGAAGGCGAGCAAGCGGGAGGCCGTTTACCAGGAGTTTGCCGGTTAACAAATCGAAGTGAACCCAGAGTGGTCTAATTTTGCCATAGCTAGCCGTTTGGTTAACTAACCAGTTACCAGTTTGTTCCGAAACTGTCCTCCAGTTACCCCCCGGAAGATAGGCAGACCATGATTTTTTTATAGCGTCATCTAGACATTGTTGCTCGTTCCTCAAACTGTTCTTCGCAAGAACAAAGTAGCAACGATAAGCAAGCCACTTCCAGCGCTGTAGCAGTATGGGAATCATAGGATTATCAGTATTCAGGAAAGTCGCTTTCCCATCATGAATAACAATCATGCACTGAATGAAAACAGAAGCAGCTTCGGATAAGGCCAGTACACTTTCCAAGAATCTGTCATCGACGTTATAAGAGTCGATGCAAATCAGAGCAACTTCGGCTGTCCTGGACAGGAACTCCGACCTCTGGTCATCTGACGACGATTGATGAGCCTTATCTTTAAGGAGGTTAACCCAGCCAAAAGCAATTGATCTAGCGTTGGCTAGGTAAGCCAGACACTCGTTTTGAATTTGGGCCGTCGAGGATAGCGACAACAAACGTAACGCTATGGAAATGAATGTGTTAAGAGCCTGTGACGATTCCCAGTTCTCCCTGACTGTTTTCAGAGCAGCGTCAAGACGGGGCAAAATAGCGTAGGCAAATCCCTCGTCACCCGCAACTTCATGGCCTGTTCTGAGGACATTGCCACTGACCGACGGCCCAGATTGATAGATAACTTGGCGAATCACGAAGCCAGTTTCAATTTTCTTCAAGTCAATCGAGGGCGAGCTAAGGTGCAATAATATGCTTTGCCACTGAATACGCAAGCCGAGAGGGATGCTACCAAGCATCTTATATTCCTCGAGCGTCATGTGTTCTGGACAATGGCACTGCTGAGCGATAGCCATGTTGGAAGGCACACCATTGCACATTTTAGCTGGGCGAAATAGGAATTGTTGCAAGGACGATGACCTGACTGGCAGCTGGTACATACAAATTCTCGGAATTGTATGAGTCAGAACAAGTCTATCTATGAAGAAACCGGTCTCTCCATCGTGATACCGCCATTGCAACCCATTCTCTAAACAGATATCTTTCTCGCTTGTCATGGCGACGACTTTTCGTTTACGGTGGGTGGATTGATGTGATTTCACCTCCGACAGGAGATTTATACGTTGCGTCCAAGGGGATGACTTGAAGTATGATGAGAGGCCCGGATAAGTTTCCAGCCTGTATCTGCAATCCGGTATCACTTTCTTCGAGTAATCCAACTTAAGAGCTTCAACCAGGAGAAAGACGGTTGTGTCCCGCCAACAACCGAAAAACGAAGGCACTTGAAGCTCGAAGACTGTCGACATTGCTGCTAACGCATTGCTCGGTAACGGCCATTCATGGATGGCAATTCTCAAGGAGTTGGCTTGGCGTCTGTAACTGCAGGATTTGCAAGTTCGGCTGTGAACCTCGCGGGAGCCATCGTCTTCGTCGACGACAGTAACGTAGTCACAGCTCTGACTGTTAGAAAGCTGCATCAGTGAGTTATATGTTTCTTTTAATTCACGAAGCTCGTCGCATTTCTGGTTCCTGGTTGAAGTTGCTCGGCTATTTATATCCTCCAACATAATCTGGTGCTCTGAAGACTGACTGAAGTACTTCACGGAGAAACTGTCTAGATGACCGAAGTCCTGGGAGATCAGTGAAGCGCAATGCCTGGCACGAGTCCTACGCCGGTCAAGGTAGTCTTCTATACAAAGAAGCCTTTCCATTTGGCGCCTGGATGGAAGCAGCAAAGAATGAAAAAGTTCTTGGGGAATTTCCGGATCGTAATCCTGAAGAAGCTCGCATATGTGAGTTGCAGACTTGTCGCAAGCCACCCAAAGTTCAATAACAGTGATAAGCACAACGGAAATAGCTTCAGGGTTGCCGGTGTACTCTTTGCATGCGGCATTATGATACCACTGAATCAAGCTGCCTAATTCACCGCAGGTGCTTGGGTCATGTTTGTGATTTTCCAGCCAACGAGGAAGACTTTTGTCAACCCAGTCCTCAAAGGCGCTCAGGTTATACGATGAGTAGACACCGGTCGAGTCAAGGAATCTGGCCGCCGGGAGTTGTTCTGACTTGTATCCAATAACGAAATCAGACATCGGTTCGTAGATACTAGAGGATTCCTTGTTCTGTCTTTTGGCAATCCATTCGATATGTTCGTCCAATGCAGGAAGATGGTGTAAAGTGTCCTGCTCAAAGTCTAGCGTCTCGAGACAAGACAAATCGTAGCGAGGCTCTAACCGTTTCATGGTACCTGACCACAACTCACGGAGAAGATAATTGGTGTTCTGCATCACATCTTGAACAGAACCGAGTCCACATTCGAATTCGTCATGTGACGAGTGAAGCTTATTCAAACGTCGAGCAAGCTTGGCGTTCATCACGTACAGAAGCTCACTTGGAATAGAACCATTTTGCGAGAGCTTCAAAACACGGCTCATGAAAAACGCCATGAACTTTTTGTAGAGCTCCTCGCCGGGCATCGACAATTCTCCGAATCGAGTGAAGGCACGCTGCATGGTCACGCGGACAAGCAGCCACAGAGGCGATCTCCTCCAACAAAGACGACTGTTATTCCACATAACTTCCTCTCTAGTATTTTTCCAAAAGCGTGACGCATCCACAGCCTCCCCTAGAGAGCTTAGAAAACCCATCAAGAGCTCCGTAACTACATTGGGATGCTGCGTGTCTCGATCTTCGTCATGCCATTGCCTGGCCTTCTTTACCTTTGGTAATGTGTCTGGAGCATGTTGTTGACTCATCTTAGCGAGGGCCTGAGCCAAAATAGATTGAAACCCAGGTTCCTTAATTGTGTCCATGCCCAGAGCAACGACAGGTCCTGGAAAGGAGCGCCGGAGTCTGCCTTTTGTGGCAACAACGGGATGGTTGAGAGGGGAGAGCTCGAATACCTCCACATGTATTGAATGCTCGATTGGTCTGAAGACGACAGCGGCATTTTGAGCACGTATGTGAAGTGGAACCGTTTCTCCTTTTAGATAGTCAGAACATGCCAAATGGTAGATGCAAAGCAGGATCCAGAAACCGTTGATCTCTATCTGCTTACCGTTTTCACAAAGGGTTCTCAGAGACTCCGCGAGTTTAGCTTCATCGACGAAGCCCTCAGAATTGTGCATGTTCCTCAGATTGGAAACCGTAGCAATAACAGGATCGACGATGTCATGTTGATTTGGTCCAACGCAACCTCTGAACTCAAGAAGGCAGTCCAAAGTAATATTCAAAACAATCCTTTCATGCTCTGCATCGAAGTCATCATCTTTGGGGAGCTTCGGCGGGAGAAACACATGATGAATCAAGTACATAACCGCCTCAAGCGGCATTTTGCTATCCAAAGGTCCAGTCTTTGGGGGCATGGTGTCTGAAGCGACAACTTGATTTTCGATGGACAATCCCGTGGTACCACGCAGAAAAAGGTAACTGACGAAGGATTGATGGCTGCTAAATGGAAAAGATAGTGAAGATGGTTTAGGAAGAGAAGAAAAATTTTCTTCTACTCCGTACCTATCTGGTAAATGCCTGCAGTGAATTGCGAACAAGGGGTGACAACCAGCGTGACAAGGAGACGGTATGCATAGCCTTTAGTGACCTCTTCCTCCTCACTGATCGACTGGCTTCCAAGAAGCATGGATAATCTCTGATACAAAGGCATTATTGATTACCTTTCACACCTATTTCTCTCTCGTCTATCGTAGCCATCTCGCCGTGCTCGCGGTACCCTATCCCTATGTAGCCTGCACACCCTACTAAGGAGTAGGCCTCATACTAACCTGGGACATAACGGAACATCTGCGTGAGAACCAAGGAATTCACAGGAAATAGGCAATGCCACATTACCGCTTCGACTTTGGTAGGTATAATATGTACATCGACGACCAGGTTGTCTGACGATGCCACCACGCCGATGACTTTGGCAGAATCCCTAGCGATAGTTCTCATATCTTTCCTCTCCTTTGCTTTGCATTTCGTTCTTTTTCTCTTCACTTAGATAGCCAGCTTGGCATCAATGATACTACCGTTTTTGCGTCCTTTCTGTGCTTTGCATCTTCCCGCTCCTCGTTACGTTGGGAACATGATTTCTCATAGGCAGACTTGTCACTTCAGGACCTGACGGCACCATTATTCCTTTCCTCTGTTTCTCTTAGTTAGCCAGCATTTACCATGATACTACCACCAATTCTTTTGAGTTCTTTCCGTGTTTCTTGCGTCTTTCTGCTCTTCGTAGCGTGGGTTACGCGGCAAGCTCGGAGACTTCACAAACTTGATGGCTCGATAGGCCATACTAGCAACAGCCATCGAAAGCTTATTATATGATAGCACGAAGAACGTGCCTGGCACGGACATCCCGAAAATAACATTAACATAACGGTAGAGTGACGCGTGAGGTTTGACTCCCTGTTTGTACGTACGGTACGGAGGATCGTAGCTGTTTCCTCTCCGGAGTGGAACAACCCAAATCCACGGAGAAACAGAAACAAATGTCAGGCTCACAGCTACCTACCATCCTGCCATCCTCCTCCTGGCATCAAATCATGGTGTCTTCCTAATCATCGGTCAAAGAGTTTGCATAAACCTCTTCGTAGTTGTGTTCAAATACGTGGTCAGTGTCTATGATACGACGGTGTTGCCGTTCCCGTGCTCTGCACCTCGCGTCACCTCCAACTTCGCAAATTCGCTACCATACGCGTTTAATCCCCTCAACATGGACAAATCCGCTCGAAAAACCGACGAAACCGTCCAAAACGCCCTAGAATACTACGTACTAACTACAGGGACAAAAACACCACCACGAACCTAAAAGAGGTCGCAAACAATTTCAACCTTCAACGTACGTCCCTTACTACGACTCTACGGTCGATCAAAAACTCGAGGAACTCGCAAGTCAAGAAAAGCAGTCAACGAGCGCCTATATGACGGAGAAAAAAATGGGCTTTTAATATATTTAACTTACTGGATCGATTGAATCGGCCGCGAATTCTATACTGCGGAAGCGTGAGGAGAACGAGGATGTGCAGGTTGGAGGGCGTTGGGTTACGCTGTTCTTGCTGCCATGCCCTAGGTCGGATTATGAAGGTAGGAAGCCCTGAATTTGGCAATGGACGTGTGTAAAGGTGGAGAATGAGGATGGAATCGGGGATTGATTCTGGGACATCTCGTCCCTCTTACCTAAGTGGTGCAAGAGAAGGGAATCACAGGCTCACTACTCGCGACACATGGAATATGGACGTTATGGATGGAAGTGGTTTTTCAGATCGGTCCTATCAGACGTGACTCGAAAGTCATTACACAAGGGGGATGGATGGCTTCAACCGACTTGACTCTGGGATAATGACGGACCTTCTATGGTGCGGGACACTTAGTTTCCGCAACCCTGTGGCCAAATTTTCAGGCTTATATAATTAGCGCTAAACCTATCTAGGAATGTACGCTAGCCTATTTAGGCTAGTCACCTTCCGTAATAGGTTTAAGCCCACTATATTTTAGCGCGTTTTGGCAGGGTGGCCAAATCTCAGGATGCCCTTTTTTACTGACGAACACTGAAGGCATTTGACAGAATTTCGAAACGACCAAGTGATTCAGCGAGCTAAAAGAAGACGATTCATCGCAAAAGAATTGAGATACGACCCATACTTGTCGTGCAGTTACCGGATTAGTCTCAGATATTTTGGTGAGCCGGTGTCAAGATTTTGGTGGGAACTACGTGTCCCGCACCATACATGTATCTGAAAGAATGACTCTTTTCGGATTCTTGAAGAAAAGCCGTCCATCCTCTTGTGTGATTACTTGGAGTAACGTCCAACCGATCTGAAAGTCATTTTCGTCCAGTTTGTCGTGTCGCCAGTTGGACGTGAACTTGCATGGTTTCTCACCATTGTCTTTCGCCTCGAAGCGATGATGAGGAATGGCTGGATCTGTTGAAGAGAATAGCGACGTCTTACTTGCAATCTGCAAGCGAGCAGACAGCAGCTCACCACTAAATCTATGAGAGAGGGACGCATGAGAAAGGCTCATCAAATGAGCCGACTGCAGAGGATATCGAACGCTATGTTGGTGGTTGTAGAGTCATCGCCCTTTCGGAAGTGAAATGGGCCAATAGTGACTGTCACTTGTCGGTGATAGGTCGCTGCCGGCTTGAGTTCTTGCGGGGTCTGCAGGGCATCATGCACGTAACGACCGGCGCGCCAGCATGGACAAGTATATGCTTCCTCTCCTCCATCTTACTATCAAGCATCATACATCCATCCGTTTCAGCTTCTACATAGACATACGTATCTACGAGTAAGCCAAAAATGGCCCCTCCAGGCATACTCTACGTAACAACACACCCCCATCCCAACCTCCCACCATCCCAATTCCACGACTGGTACAACAACGAGCACGGCCCTCTACGCCTCCGCGTCCCCAACATAACAAACGGATTCCGATACAGAGCCATCGACCTACAAAGCCAACCACAACCACAGCAACAACAGAACCAAGGCAGCTGTCCAGAATGGCTAGCCATCTACGACGTAACCGACGTCGACGAGCTCATGATCAACCCATCATATCTATCACTGCGCACAGACGCAGTTCGGACACAGCGCGAGAAGGATGTCATGGCCCGGGTCGACGTTGATCGTGGAATTTTCGAACTCCGTCATGAACGGCGCGGGGATGGGTTTGTTTCGCTTGAGAATAGAAGTGACCAAGATGCTAAGGGTAGCGTGCTTGTTGCTATTTCGGTTACCGTGGAAGATGGGGGGAAGTTGGCGGAATTCGAGGATTGGTATCATCGGGAGCATGGGCCTGTCGTTGCTAGTACGGTGCCTGGATGGCGCCGGACGCGTTTCTGCGCCACCGCGTACGTCGAGTCTGGTCCGGTTGTGAGTCTCGTTTTGCATGAGTTCGCGGGTGTTGACTGTGTGAATGGGGCGGAGTATCAAGCTGCGTTGAATACAGATCGATTCAAAAGAGTACTGGCATATGTTGGTGGAAAGTATAGTCATCGCACATTTCAATGGCATTACACCTTTGGACCCGCGCCGAGGGAACTGGCATCTTTAGTCAATGCTGCGTCGTCGGAATCGGACAGTAACACTGCCATCCCCTGGTCATCGAACGATGGATTAACGCGGACTTTCCCTTCACAACCTGCTACCACTCGCCCACCAGCGATTGAATCATTCGTCACAACACCGGACGGCGTGATGCTCCCCTACCGACTCGAGGGGTCCAGCGACCCCAACGCTCCCCTAATCGCGCTTAGTAACTGCATCCTCGTCGACTGGTCCATCTGGGACGGTTTTGTGGACAACTTCCTGTCCTCCAACCCTGATTATCGCATTCTGCGGTACCTCACGCGTGGTCGCCAGAGCCAGTGCGGTCGACAACCTATCAACATCGACCTGCTAGCGTCGGACATTATCAATTTACTCGACACTCTTCGCGTTCCCAGAGCTGCGATGCTGGTAGGCGTCAGTTTGGGTGGTATCACTGTGCTTAATACCTCGCTTCTGTATCCGTCCAGAGTGTCCGCGTTCGTGGCTTGCGATACTAACTCCTCAGCACCAGAGTCGAATAGGAAGGCCTGGGGTGACCGGATTGCCCTTGCGGAGAAGGAGGGTGCGGTGACTACCACGGCTAATTCTTCTGCCGGTGATGATAGTAGTACCAACAAATTTATCGAGCCCATCGTGGGCTCTCAACTAGCTGAAGCGACCGCCCGTCGCTGGCTCGTACCGGATACATATACCGCTAATCCGTCTCTTCCTGCGAAAATTCAGAACATGATTGCTTTGAATAGTTTGGATGGCTTCCGACACAGCACGCAGGCTCTGTGTGCGTATGATGTGCGAGGTCGGATGGCGTCGGCTTCTGTTCCCGGCCTGTTCGTGGCCGGTGGAAATGATGGTGTTCTGCCGCAGACTATGAAGCAAATGGCATCTGATTTGGCCGGTTGTGCGGAGTTGAAGATTGTCGAGAAAGCAGGGCATTTGCCTATGGTTGAGCAGCCGGAGGTGTTTACTGGGGTGGTTAATGAGTTCTTGGGTGTTGTTGGGAAGATTAGTGATTGCTGTTGAGCTTTTCGTTTCGCCATAGGCCATGCCGTCTGCTTGAGATTTACTCTCCCAAAGATTGCAAAGTTGGGCGCAGTTTCAACATAGTGACGTATCCAAAGAAACCCGAATAGTCAACCACATCAACCGCCAAGTCCCAACGCTGTTTAAATAAATAGGACACATAGGAGAATAAGGACTCGACGGTATGTCCTGTTCCATGGTCACTATAATAGCCAGCAGACACTGTTCCGCTGTCCGAGCAATCACTAGGTGGACGAGGAGTTCGCAGAGAAGAACATTAGCCATCTACTGCCAAGGTCTTGTTTCCTCATCTCTGTTATGCTACCGTCAACTCGCGACTCTCATTGACGAGACCGTCTCGTTTCAGGCAGGCCTGGTTCCGCGGAAGAGGTATTTAGCTATACGAATGGTCACTTTCTCGTCAACCAGGAATATGAGTTCGCCAAACGCTATGCACGATTCAACATAGATGGCCTATGCAAGGTGGTCGAGTCGGTTACCAGCATTGCCTCGCCGGTGGCCAAGATCGACAAGAAAGAAGGCGGCTACAACAAAGCCCTTCTGATGACGACGGAGAATGGCAAGAAGGCCGTTGGGAAGATTCCGTGTTTGAAAATCGTGCCCCCAAAGTACGGGACTGCGTCTGAAGTTGCTGTTCTGAAATTCGGTTGATTGCCTTCCCCCTTCCTGCCTGGACTGCTTCGATATGGTGCCGCTAATGCTTCTTGCACTTTTCTTATCACTCAAAAAGTGAAGACGCGATCACCTACTCCCGTTTCTACAGTGCTGGCATGGAGCGCGGACGCGTCGAATCCGGTTCAATCGGAGTATATGGTGCTTGAGCAGACTACCGGGCAGCAATTGACGGGTGTGTGGGATAGCTTAGAGGAACCGGAAAGGCTAAGACTTATCCAAGGTTTTGCTCATCTGGAAAGCAAATTGGCGAGTATTAAATTTCCTGCGTATGGTGCTCTTTATCTGCGCGAGCATTTGCCTCCGCGACTGAAGCAGACGGGCCGCATCATTGACGTTGACGAGACGTACTGTCTCGGTCCCGTATATCACGGTTCGTGGCCGGGTGGTTATGAAGCTAATTTGGAGGATTATGAACAATATTCCGGTCCATGTGAGCTCGTCATTCTTTACATTTACTCTCCGTAACCAGAAATCCTTGATGGACTAAGTATTAACCGTCAGACTCACTTGTGAGCAGGGCGATCGCTTTCCGAACTCGGAAGTGACCTGGCGCAGCAAGGTATTTGGCAGATAGAGAACCACAAAACAGCATATCCCGGACGACCTCCGCATTTTGGACCGCCAGAAGAGCACGTCAGCATGTTAAGAACAACCATCAAATTGATGCATGTGTTGTCCAAGTCCCCCAAGCTGCAACAGTACTCGCAACCAGCATTGTGTCACCCGGATTTTCATCCCGGCAACATATTCGTCTCACAGGACGACCCAACCAAGATCTCTGGAGTAATTGACTGGCAATTCACAGTCGTCATGCCCAGATTTACACAAGTGCGGTGGCCGGTCTTCCTCAACACTCCCGAGGGATATCAGACCAACAAGGAAACTGCCGATCTACCGACAGATGCCGAGAACGAGGTAGGCTGGAGCAAGGAACGTACGACGGAGAAACAGAAACACGACCAGGACCGTCGGGCCAAGTGTTACGAAGCAGCCGTCGTAAAAACTCATCCGGAATCCTACCTGGCACTGACAGAGATTGACAGCGCGGTGCGCGAGCTGTTCATTTCGTGCCCGTATACGTACCGCGACGGCATCCTGCCGGTACGGAACTATCTCATCAAGATCTTCCAGAATTGGTCTCAATTCCAGCTGTCGGAGGACTGCCCGTATAAATTCTCGCAGGAGGAAATAGCGCAGCACCAGAAGCAGTTTGATGAATACAAGGATTGGATTGAGATGCGACAACGCACGCAGGAGATGCTGGGGTGTAACGATGGCGGATGGGTGCCGCCTGGAGTCGACTTTGAAGAGGCGAAAAGGAAGCACAGCAAGCTCTATGAGGATTTCGTGCGATGCAAGATGAAGTACAATAACATGCCCGAGTCAGAGGCACGGAAACTGTGGTTATTTCGGGAAAGGGGATGATTTTATATCAAAGGCATCAAATCTCGGTTCTCCGTAACTTTTAGATCAATGGCATCATATGACACGAGTCATTCCAGAGCGATTGATCTAATCGCCTCCGAATAACTTGTAGTTTCTTCCTCCAACGCCATGACAACAAGATAATTATTATTAGACACTCTCAGAAGCGTATCCTTACTCCTATCATAGTGTAGCTCTGTCAAAATGGCCTGGTACTCTATTCTCCCGCCGGAGTGGATGCATCTTGAGTTCTCGGCCATGAAGGTCTTTGTACGGCATTTCCGAATCCACCGAGTAGCGTCATAGCATTCATTCATTCTCCCCGATTGCTAACGCTTCTTCTCTTCTTCTCAGTTCGCATTCGCTCTCATAGCCATCACCCCGTTTATCGCTCTTGTCACCTTCGACATCGTCTTGTATTTATCTCGGGTTGTCTTTTACGAGGCTCCTCTCGTCGGAAGGGGAGCAGCTAAGGTTGAATCTGATGCGCCGAGAGATGCACAACGACAAGCATCGGACCAGGACGGGGAGAAGTTGAGCGAAAAGAACAAGAAACGGCTGGATTGACCATTGATTACTACATTACTACTACCTACTACTGATTGGTGACAACTGTATGGTCAACCTTGATGCGACGACGAGGATACAAGCGGCAGTCTGCCACGGTATCTCATATCTCGGCGACTTCACCCAATCAAGCAGAATTCGGGGATTCAGGCTACAATTCTGTTGATTTCATCCATCCCACTTTCTATATCTATCAATTATCTCTCTTACATCTCTCTGTCTATCTCTCTGTCTGCTGCTTTTCTTTTTGGCCTCAAATCGCAAGATGGCTTCATCTCAGATCCGTGACTTCTTTCAACCATGGATTACCTCGTCTTTCCGTGCTGAGGTATCGATTTTTGCCTTGCTAGGATTGTGTCTGCTATGGCGTCTCAGTGTGCATATGATTGTATGTTTCATTTCTGGTGTATCGGCGATAGCTAATTCGAATCAGACCAAGTATAACAATGCAAGAGTTGCCAAGACACCGGGTTTCCCTCCGGTCGAGACTTTAGAGAACTTCGACTGGAAGACTACAGAGCCAATAAAGCTTCGTCCATTCAAGCCAATATACCATTTGACAATGGGTATGCATATGACTTCGCACCCTGGCGTATAATACTGAGACTGGATGGGATGCAGGTCTCACCACGCTCAACCCATCTGAACTCATCCCTATGGATAAGACGTACAAGGAGCGATTGGCTGTACGGAAGTCCCTTCTCGAGAGCCAACACGATACTGTCGTCGCGGTCAACAATGATTCGGACCGGCGTGTCCGAGCGGCCGTCATGGAGCTGTATATGTTTATTCTAGGCACGTACTTGCCAGGTCGGTATCCAAGCATGTTTAGACTTCACGGTAAGACCAAGACGCCGTTTATGGAGAATCTCGTGACGGGAGAGATTTGGCCGGTGGTGCTTGACGACACGACTCCTACGATCCGTGCATTGGAGACCTTGGCTCAAGTTGTCGACGAGGATTTCCTGATTTTGTTACCGGAACAGAAAGAGAAGTCCATGACGGATAATGAAAACGGTGGTGGTGGTGGAGAAGAACCAAGGTACATCCTAGAGGCATACGAAGCCTGCTTCCCATCTGGCTTCAACCCGCGAAAAAAGCTAGGATTGCGTCTAGCCGACATACACGGGCCTGTCCCGTATTACCGCGAGAAGCTAGAACGGAGTATGGATCGCTTCTTCACCAAGGTTGAGGTGGGAAAGTACGTCAAACGGGCTAACTGGAGCGTCACCATGAACACGAATCTGTTTGCCGCATTTGGGGCCACGCATGGCGTGAAGGGGGAGGAGTTGGAGAAGATTGAACCGGGGCAGTTGGATCTGGATAGGGTCAGTCGCACTACTTCAAAGTTTACGATTCCTTTTCTATCATAGGTTATGCCGGCTGCTGACAAACCCTACAGACACTCCTTCGTTGTGAGCGTCAAACTCTGCACCGACTTCCGACGAGTAAGGCGCTCGTGTTCGGGATACATACGTACACGTATCCGCTTCAGAATGTTAAGGATGAAGGACTGGGCGAGGACATGGCGCAGGCGATTGATGGGCTGAAAAAGGGCACAGGACCGGAAATTCACTTTTACAAAAGGGGACCGGTATGGGGAGAAGCCGTCAAGGAATTTCTGAGAAGTTGAGTATTTGGTACCTATAGTCTGAAATTGTAGTGACCAAAGCTGCCTGTTGGTCGTCTTGTTGACCCGTGAGGGCCGTAACCGTGCTACCACAATACAATAACTCGTCTATGTTGGCGTTGCTGTCGAGCGTAGAGTTGTGTGCTTCCGGCCCACCGAGCGAACGCCCGTAGCATTGGCGCCCTCGCTGGTCCCAAGCACCCGTCAAGTAAGGAGTTCGGAGACTTGTTGGCGTTCACAGCGGCCTCTTTAGGAGTTGGGAGTCTGCGACGGGTGAAACTGAAGACTGAAGGAGTGGTCACTGGTCAGCGGTGACGGAGAAAATTTCCCCAATTGGATTCTCCGGGGTGGTCATGTGAGTACAGATGAGCCAATCAAATTTGAGTACTGAGATGGCTCCCAGCCTCCCACGCCGCAGTGACTCGGACACCATCGAACAAACAGACAGTCGCCCGCGTCCCATCGTTCGGGACGGGTGTCCGTTCCAGCTGCTGACAACAGCTCGGAATGTGAAGACTGTGTCGAAACTGGTCTGAGTGGTGGCCGTTGAGATGCCCGAGTGAAGTCTCAAGGCTGCTTCTTGATTGTCCAGGACTCCAGGCACACACCCATACGTGCCTGGCGTCCAGAGCGCCCGAAAGCTCTGCATCAAAAAAAAAAAAAAAAAAAAAAAAAAAAAAAAGCACCTTCGTTGTCATTCAAACGGGACCCGTCGGTGTATCATAGACCGTGGGGTCTAACCGTTAGTGGGGAGACTTGCCGTTGCCATTGCGAAAAGGCGGTTGGGCCTTCTGCGCGGTCTACCACTCCAACCTCCCTGGCTTCGCGGTCCCAACACTGGCCCAGGGGGCAGTGGGCTCCCAATCCGCAGTCTGAACGATAAGACCGCCCTGAACGAACAGAGCCAGTTTAGCGAATACCTACGGCAATTTCAGTACCAGAACCGTCTGGATACTCACAAAGAACACCAACGGTCCCTGGAGGTACGCAAAGCAGCTGTGGCCCAGTTCAACTCAACGATCGGTTGAACACTACAGTTGCGACACACTATATATATTACTCCCTTCCGCCCCCAAGTCCTACGGCCGTTTTCTCTGCACAGTCTCATCGGATCCATCACAATAAGCTGCCGCTTGCGCCGAACAATTGGAAGGAGCTTGCCAACCATCTGTACCGAGAACTGTTTAATGGGGCTATTAGAACGGAGTGGGACGCAGTTACGAACCGCGGCACTTACAAAAGTTACCCGCGCCCATAGAATTTTGATTATATACGGGTGATCCCTCTGCGTTAGGCTCTCTGGAATGCCTTTCGAAGTTCAAAGCACGTATCTGCGTACGAGGTGATTTACAACCGCTTAATGAACTCAACACCCGGTCCACCACTCTCGCTGCTAGAATATTCCATTTTCTCATGTCTCTTATGGCTCATTTCGATCTTGACTCGACACGGTTAAATGGCGTGAGCGCATTTTGCAACAGCGCCATGGATGAAGACGTCTACTGCGACCTTCCCGAGGGATGGCAACGGCTTGACTTAGGCAAGGACACATGCTTGAAAACACTACAAGCTCTATACGGTCTGCGTCGTGCACTGATCTTATGGCAGAATGACTAACCTCGACATGTGTAGCGTTTGGTCTCAAACCAATGTCTGATGATCTTTGTCTCTTTACTGGCGGACGGTTGATTCTATTCTTCTACGTCGACGATATTGTCATTCTCTCGAGGAAAGAAGATCGGATGCACCGCGACAAACTGGTTCAACTATGGTAAAGGACCAATGAACCTGACAGTAGAAAACAAAACTTCAATCTAAAGAGAAACAAGGGTTCTCGCCGCGTCAATGGTGGCTTCCTAGTCTTAAGTCGTCGGCATACGCGTCATGATGGTAGCGAAGGGTGGATAATCAACCCTAAAAATGGGGGACATAACCATGGGAAAACGCCGACACGGTCGCATCCAGTTCATCGACGGGCATCCTTACGCAAACACCAAGGCTTCATTGAGAATTTAAGGCGAGCTCTAAGTAACGCATGAGCCTAGGGAGCCGACTCTGGCTTAAGCGTCCTCGAGGTCGACGCTGGACCCAGCGAAAAGGCGCCGAGTCATCCTGCGACTTTGCGAGACCATTTTCGAAGGGAGCATCAATGTTGACGGTGTAGGGGAGATTGTCGCTGGCGTCATCTTTTTTCTTACCTATGACGAGTGTCTTTACGGCAACTTTGGACCAACATCTTACTAGCCGCCATTTCCCTAGACGAATTTCTTACTGGCCTATTGGGGAGCAACATGGCACACGATATCAGAGACTGTTCTTCCGAGAGGACACCCAATTGTGTCGCATACTTTCGTGCAGCCATCCTACACTATCTAGGGAACATTTACTTGCCAGTCATCAACGACTTCGCTCATCATTGTACAAACCGACTTCGAAATTCCGGCATCAAAGCGACCTCGCGCACCAAGTCGTCACATCCCGTATGTCGGCGTAGCGGTTAAACCGCGACGGTTTGCCCAAAAGGGCGAATTTGGCCGGGGAAGTTTTTTACGTCTTCCCCATTGAGGGAGATTATAACGGTCCCTTCGCGGACGTGTTCGCTCTGAGAAGCGCGGTTTCACTGTGCACGGCACGGTCTCGTTCCGGTTAAGTGCTGATTCGACTTTGGCTATGGCGTCTGACGCCGAGATGTCGGCCAAGGGATCGAGTCCCGTTACCGGAACAGGGAGAGATATGACCGATAATGGAAACGATGGTGGTGGAGAAGAACCAAGGTACATCTTAGTGGCATACGAAGCCTGCTTCTATATTCAACGCGCGAAAAAGAAAAAAGCTGGGATTGCGCCTAGCCGGCATCCACGGTCCTGTCCCACACTACCGAGAAAAGCTGGAACGGAGAATGGATCGCTTCTTTGCCAAGGTTGAGGTGGGAAAATACGTCAAACGGGCTAACTACAGCGTCACTAAAACCCGAATTTGTTTGCCGCATTTGGGGCCACGCATGGTGTGAAGAGGGAGAATCCGGGGGAGTTGAATGTGGATAGGGTCAGTTGCACTCTTTCAGAGTTTACTTTCTTTCCTTTTAGGTTATGTCGGCCCTTGGGACCGTTTATGCCGACAAACTCTACAGACACTCCTTCGTTGTGAGCGTCAAACCCTGCACCGACGTTCGAGTAAGGCGCTCGTGTTCGGGATACGCGTACACATACCCGATCGAGGACGAAGGACTGGGCAAGGACATGGCCAGGCTATTGACGGGCTTCAAAAATGCACAGGATTGCAAAAGGGAGCCGTCAAGGAATTTCTAAGGAGTTAAATATAGTATGATATTCGAGTGGTCTCTCCGGTCTGGGCTGTTGATATACGTGATGTCAAACTCGGCAGTTTTATACTTCTGATCAACCATGTACCCGCTGTAAGGCAGCAGCGAGAATAATCCCCGCAAACCACACAGTTTAATAGAAACATGGCAACAGGGCTGGGCTGGACCAGATACATCAATAGAACTAAACTCATCAAATGAGTCACTTTAGTCACTTGCACCCTGCATCGCCCAGGGCGTTATATAGAAAACGATTGACTGAGGCGAAGTGCATAAGCCCCGATGCAGTGCGGGTAACTTAACTCAACCCGAACTAACCATAGCCACTCAGCGGCCTTCGATCATACGCCAACATCCTCGCTATGATCTCCCGATTTCCCCAGATTGTTCAGCCCAATCCGGGCTCAGCCTCGCGTTGCACACCATCAGCAGGGATTCTGTTGAGTAAAATGTCAGAGATTGTGGAGGGATGGAAGGTTTTGTAGATCTTGGATATGCACTGTTCTATCCGTGGACTGGAAGTCTCTACCGTCAACGCCTACCTATGGGAAGGGTGAGAGATGACTCTGTAGGTGGTTAGTGGCTTCTTTCTGCAGTAGGTATTTATAGCCCTTTGTGTTCCTCTTCTTCTGCTGCAAGTTCATGGCTTCCACCACCCTGATCCTGCGCCATTGCTTCCCTCAACTTCACCTTCCTTTCAAGTGACTGACGGACTGACTGACTGCAGCTGTGTCAATGAGGCTATTGCTGTTTTGTTGCCGTTGTCCTGCATGACTCATTGCCCTTAGTTCCCTTCACTGCTCTGTTATTGTCCTCAACAAGACTCATATCATACCATAATAGCTGGTTAATCCAATTGACCAAAAGACAATAGTTTTCATCAATCAATCATCAATCAACAATAGAAGAAGAAAAAAAGAAAATCATGCTTACTAGCATATTCAAAAGAAATCACGAAAATAATACCAATTCATCTCCTACCTCTTCATCTTCGCCGTCCTCCTCCTCGTCCACAATGCCGCGAGAAGTCGACGTCAAGCGGATAGGGTTCTCTGAGGTCTATTGCTCTAGAGAAGAGCCGCAGGTCGAGTATGAAACCATCGCCTTTCCTTTCTGCTTTTTTCTCCCCTCGACTGCTCGGCTAATATGAACCCTCGACTGTAGTATCGTTTTCGTTCATGGTCTCAATGGCCATCCCCGGGAAACATGGACCACTAGCCCGAACAATGTCTTCTGGCCGGCCGATCTGCTTCCAACTCTCGGTCCGAAGCGCGCTCGAGTCGTCACCTATGGGTACAACTCGCAGGTTGCATGCTTCATGGATAGTACCTCCAGGGACGGCATCTTGCAGCATGCCGAGACTTTCACGGATGGTCTGGCCGCCTATAGAAGGGTAAGCTCTTCATAATTCTCCGCTGCTCTTTCGTTAGAATTAGTGCCCTGGATTCGTTTTGTTAACTTGCAATTCGTCGTATATAGCTGCACAGCCATCCGAAACGCCCAATTATTTTTGTCTGTCATTCTCTAGGCGGTCTCATCGTCAAGCGTGCCCTCATTTATTCCCGGAGTGTTCCTAAAAGGAATCTTCAGCACCTGCGATCCATTTACACGTCCACTTATGGGATCGTCTTCTTTGGAACTCCTCATAATGGCTCCAATGCCGCCAAGTCGGCTTCCGTCCTGCAAAATATTTTCAGGGCTGTCGTCCCAAAGGGTATTCTGGATACTTCGTCGCCTCTTGTAGATTCGCTCAGAACAAACAGTGGCGTGTTACAGGGAATCAGCTCGGACTTCTCGGATTTCATCAGTCGCTTTAACATTCTTTTTCTTCATGAAACAAGACCGATCACCTTCAAGGGTACGCAGATGATGATTGTCGAGGAGGACTCGGCCGCTCCTTACATCGAGGGCGTCCAGCGCGCGGGTATTGAAGCCGACCATCGCGAGATGTGCAAATTCGGAAGCGTAGAATCGCCTGGTTATGAAGTGGTTGCCGAAGCTCTCATTCGCTATACCCAAGAGGCTCCAGATAGAATCTCCCAGCGTTGGATCGAAGAAACAGGCAAGGCACTCACGTCGTCTTCGTTTGATCCGTCACTAATCCCTTCGGGTACAGATGATCCAGTCGACCCTCCGAGCTTACAACCGCCGAAAAGGCGTCTCACTCATAAAACACCAGTTGTCGCTCCGCCTGGCTTCCACCCCAACTGGATTTTTGTTGGAATGCAAGATGAACTTAGTATTCTGCATGACCAGCTTTCCATCTCGAAGGAGCATCAGCGACATCCCAAATCGGTCCTAATATCTGGCGTAACCGGGTCTGGAAAATCCCACCTTGCGCGGCAATACGTCTGGACTCACGTTGATGACTATCCCGGGGGTATCTTTTGGATCGATGCAGAGTCCTATCCGTCACTATGCAAATGTTATTGGGACATCGCGCAAAAGGTGGACCTGGTAAACAACAGTGCTGGTTCAGGCGATCCCAAATCGGACGATGAATGCGTCGAAGCTGTTCGCAACTGGTTCCAGGCAAAAGAAGGATGGCTTCTCATTTTCGACGGGGTTTATTTCTACCAGGACAGGGACATTGATTATCTCAAAGAATGTCTCCCGTCTAACGACAATTGCGCCATAATCTACACCTCGGTTGACAAGACGCTTGCAAGAAGACAACGTCTTTTCGAACCGTACTGCCTTACTACCTCCCCGTTGAATAAGGCCGATGGCCGCAAGTTGCTCTTTAAAGACCTGTCGATTAGAAGACCAACGAAGAAACAGAAGCGCCGAGCCGATGAGTTGGTAGAGCATTTCGAGGGTCTTCCTTTGGCGCTACACGCAACCAGTCACCGGCTCAAACAATCGTTCATGCCAATGGAGAAGTACCACGTTGACGAATTGCTCACCGATGGAAAGCTTGCAGGGGCGTTTATGCCATTGATGCATGATCTTTTCCGCACGTACCGTTTCGAAGCTATTAATCTGATCAATATTCTGTCTTTTCTTGGACATCACATTCCGGTGAACTTGATCACGATGGGAAGGTCTGCCTTGGAGGAATTCGACGTGCAAATTTTGTCCAGCGACAGACTCGGCGAGCGGCCCGACCTGGACGCAACCTTGGCAACCCTGATCAAGTATGGCCTGATTGAGAGAATCGTGGACTCCCGCGGTGACTCCCTGGATCCAAGTCAAAGCTCGAGGAGAACGGATTCACTGTCTCCGACTGAGAGTGGTAGCCAAGAAGGATCGTTTTCGTCAACTGACTCCAACAATTCCATGATTGATATTGTCAAGATCCACAGTGTAGTGCAAAAATTCTGCAGGGATGAAATAACGCTCATGGACAATGAGAACATGGCGAGAGGCGTACGCGGTACTACCATCTATGACTCATGGCTTGTGGCTGTCACTCGCTTTTTCTGCAGAGCTTACGAGAATGCAAAGAGCAGAATGCACCACTCGCAGAACATTGGATTGGTTCAAGATTACCGAGAATTCTCAATCCATGGGTGTAAGCTACTTAGCCACTTTCCCAAGCGACTAACATCAAGGTCGCCGCCAGCTGTGTGTTTGGCACTGAAGGACCTGAGGGAAGTGTTGCGAAGCATCCATGACCAAATCGATGCTACCTCTTTGAATTCCCCATCCCAGGAAGAGACGCAGGACCGCAAGTCGATCTTCGATCCGTCCAGTAGCCCTTCAGCTTCCAACCCCGATTCACCAGTATGTCCGGCGAGCTCTCCACGACTGAGAACAACGTGGGATTCTGACGTTATGGAGTCGAATGTGACTGAGCCGTGGCAGGATGATACCGATTGTCTCCTCTCTCGTGACGACCTCAATCTGAAGCCGTTTCCGCCTCAAATCGGCAGGGTGAAAGCTGAAACCGAGGCTAACAATGTCGCAGAGGAGTCCACAATTCTGAGCCCACCTTCCTCCTCACATTCTCAAACGAACCTATCGACAACGACAGTTGGATGGCAAATACCATCTCATGCTTCACACCAAGCGGTAGGATTTTCCAGGGCACCTGGTCATAAATCCAGTCTCCCCAGTGAAATTAGTACAAGCGCGCCGACTACCCCTGCCATGACGGAAACCTTTGCTAAGGGCGTCCTTAAGGAGCCTTCTAACCAGCCGGAGGCGCGCAGAGTGCTGGCCAATATACAGAAGTCTAGCCCAACGCAATCGGAGTTGTACGGGTCGACGACGGGAGCAGGCAGTCATCATTCTTCGTGGACCAAGAAGAGCATGGTGACAGAACGAGTCGGGAACAGCGCGGTATCAAGCCGAGACCCTTCCCCATGGCGTGATCCGTACGCGTATAGTTCGTCTATTCCGAGACCAGTCACTCAGCCTCCTTATGAGTCGCTATGTGGAAGCCAGTCGTTGGTAAGAGCACCGTCGCATGGAAGCTGTACAAGTTGCAGCGATAGCAACTATGAGCCTTTCCTCCAAGACAAATTGTACGGCTTGGGCCTGAGTTCGAGTTCCGTACCGGTCTCTCGTTGTCCCTCGCGCGATTCCGTCAGTGAGGCTCTGATTGAACCCACTGGTTCTGCTCCGATAATTGTCCCTCCACGCAATTCCAACGACGTGTCGCGGAAGACATCGCCAAGCGCGAGAACCCCGGCGCTCACACCAGGTCCTACCACCAGTCTCAGTCCGCCAACACATCCATCTGCAATAATGCCTGGGTCATCCCCTTCATCGCTCGGCGAACCACCTCTCACCTACATGTCGGAGCCATCGCCGGACTTGCCGCAGTCGGAGCCCATGTCGCGGGGACCCTCGGGACAATCGCAACCCGCGTGGTCGACTGAGTTTTCCCAGCACCATTATCATCGTCCTATGCTCCCGCTCAGCAGCAATCAACACATCATTCCACAGCATCATCTTCTTTCGGAGATGGGCGGTTGGATCAACAAGGATCCGCTTGCAGGTGGTCATTCACCATTGAAGCATGTCAGCAACAATCAAGAGAATGAATATCCCTCTGCGACGGGGAAGTCTTCGGCTCTTCCGGCCGCTAGGACGAAGTTATTTCAGCATTGATGTTCTTTTTTCTTGTTTTAATCCATTCTTACCTTTCATATTTCGAAGTGTTCCATTTTATTTGCATAATAATCATGTTTCAGTTCTTGCTTGACGTTCTTTTAAGATGTTTGTCAAGAAATCGAATCGGCCGATGTTTCGATCGTTTGTTTTGTTTTGTATGGTGTAGGCCTACCGGTATCATAAAAAATTGTGAAGATCTTCCAAGAAGACAATGGTAGTGAATCAATTCAAAAGAGCAATTCAAAAAGAGCGAGAAAAATTCATCCACGTCGGCGTGAGATTCCCGCCGGGGTGGTTGACGTGTAAAAAATACCGTAACCAATACGTAAATTACAGTAAGGAACTAACCCAAAATGATATAGTTCGGAAATTTTATTTAAAATTTGGAACGTCAAAGACTCCTCGGTACAGACTACAGAGTAATAGGCCTACTGTACAGTCAAAGTGAAGTGCAGCTTATTGACACCGAAGCGGTCTGCCCTGCAGCACTGCATGCAAACTGGCGATTGAGAATTCCAGCTTCGACGCCGGATGCGACGAATTTCCGAATCTGTGCTCAATGTTGTGGAAATGGTCACTGGTGTGGAAGTCTGCCAAAGCCAGTGAAGACCAACTGCTGGACCGCAGCCTGGACACTGGACCGCTGGAACGGGCACCTTCTCGAATCTCGATATCATTCTCACATACCCACCAGAAGAAGTCATGTGACTCATGTCCATGACTAAACGGTTAAACCTTGGTCCCTGACTGAGACTCCATGGTTCCAATAGCAACATTGAATGCTGTCTCATGGCAACCTTGGAACATTGAGCAAATTATTGACTCTCAAGTCTCAACATCATCGACTTGATGTGAGCGCGGTCTGCGCAGATGTGGTCCTGGTGGATCTGACCGTACCGCTACAGTACATATGTAGTATGCAGCTTGCTGAACTCATCGTTTCTTCTTGTCAGCCAACATAAACGCCATCAGGCAGCGTTGGTCTGGTCTGCCCCGGTACAAGGGCTTAGGTGGTCTCTGGGACAGGGAGGCCCACATGAGTAGGCCTACTACTTCTTACAGCATATTTCGTATGACACATTGACCATGCCCATCAAGCATCGGGCGTACATGTATAAATAGCAACGGCAACAGCAACGACAACATGAGCAATAACTGGCTTCAGCTCATGGATGTGACTACAGATACTGCGTAAGTTGTCGAAAGAATACCACGAAGTAGTCGTGGCATGTGCCCTCTCTTTGAAAACTAATTGGGCTATGATATTTCTCAATCTCTCCGTTAAGTCTACTAAGCATGTACTGCGAATTCTCGAAAGTCGAAACCTTGGCTTTTAGTTCTTGCTTCCCATGGTGCTGTCAATTTCTCCAGGGACCAGGGATCAACCAAGACACAGAGAATTAGAGGCTCTAATAGGTACGATGTTGCATTAGACAAAACGAAGACCTTACCAGTTGTAGGTACATATTCTGGGATGGCCTATTAGAAGCCATAAAAACAAGGGAGAATACTTACGTAGCTCTGATCCGTTTACTGTCTAGAAATAATAAACACGAAGCGCAAACTTAGTTTTATACTGCAACCAAGGAAAAGCGTGGATATGAACCCCCACCTGTCAGAATAAAATATAGCCAATCACACCTGCCGAAACTCGGGTAGATCCTAGCGGCAACCTTAATTTATTGCAATGTCTCGGAGAAGGTTGCCGATCATAGCTTTTCGTGGTGGCTTTTCGTGGTGGTGTGGGCCCTGTGGGGATGGCTTAACCATGGCTTTGGTTTTTCTACTTCGCTCTTTCTTCTTTTTCTTATTGGATGTTCGTATTATGTATGGAAGAGCGTCGCTTCTGTAGTATAATTTTTTTTTTTTTTTCTCTCTTTTTCTTTTCTAGAAGGAAAGAAGGAGGAAGGCGATGCTGTAGCCTTGTTGCCAGTTGCTTGTCAATATAGACATTTCTTCCTCTTTTTCTCTCATTTATTCGTTCGTTTCCTGTCTCATCTCACCTATACCAGGTTATCCCTCAATTTTATTCTTACATCCTCTCCCTAAGTTATTACTATTCTTATATCCTTTCCCTAAGTTTTTGCAATGTCTAAGTCACCAGAAAATCAAAAGCACAATGGCAACAAACGCCGTGTTAGACGTGCTTCCCCCTTAGAAAACAAGGAAAGGTAAAGCCCTAATGACTTTCATCCAACATCGACTTTCTTTCTTTCTTTCCCCACCATCTTCTCACAATAGTATATAGAGCCTACACTGCCGCATCCAGACGAAAGGACCGTCATATCGATGATCGTGTCAAATCCGCCATCCAAGCCTCCCATATCCACAAAGAAATCACCGGCAAGCATCTCCACATCACGAAGCAGATCGTCCAAGACGAACTCATGTACGAGGAGGTCGAAGAAAAGCGCCCGGAAGATGAGCAGACCCGCCTTATCGAACAGCTGAACACGCAGATAGAAAAAGCGTGGAACTCTCGCGTCATGAAGGTCGTTAAGAATAGTTCTTACTCCGGGAATCCTGGTAAGAGGAAGAAAACCATGCGCTCATGCATGGGTCATCCTATCGTTGTCAGCGGTGGTAATGTCGAGGCTGGAGAGTATTCGGCTTTTCCTGCATCGTCATCAGATCCGAACGTGCCTCGCAGTGTCGAAGAGACTTGGCAGATGGCGGACCGCATCCGCAACGCTTGCAAAAATCCTCCCATGCCGCTTACACCGCTGGTCGATTCTGACCCGTTTTTGGGAGGGCCGGCGTCGACGTTTCCTTCTACTTGGGATAATTTCGGTGATGTGAATTTGGATTTTTGGGGGTCTCAAGCTACCGCAAATCCCCCAATGGCGGCTGCACCTTTTGACATGAACAATTCGGGTTTGCTTCCGGAGCAGTCGTTTGACTTTTCGGCTTTTGAGAATGTCAACCTTGATGCAATGAACTGGGGCCAGTTGGAGCCCACTAATAGCACGATCACCAGAACAGATGGGTTGAGTGCTCAGGGATTGGATTGTACAGGACTCACACGGTAATCAGGGTCTCAAAAAATGAGCTCGCTAGTATGGCCCCAGTATGCCTTACGGCCTGACCCTACCGTTAGATATTAGTATAATTCTATGGCCACCGCACTGAGTGAGCTCTATTGGCAGAACCTTGGGTTCTTAATCGCTCTGGTGTTCTATTGGTATTACTGGTAGCACCTTGTTTGGACCAGAAGCATACATGAAGCTGAGTACCTCTACGTAAAGCTAAGAAGCTAGATCAGAGGCTTCAGACCTCACCAGGTATTGGAACTTCAACCATGTTCCATATTGGATAGGACTGATAAGGATTAGTATGACAAAGTATCCTTACCAGTTTATACTAGACCATACTAGGCGGAATACCTGGCGAGCTGGCACTTGCAATAAATTACACAGATTTGTACCTGGCCACCTTTGATACTAAACAACCCCACAAACCCTATTTGAAATAGTAATATACCATTCATTACCTTACCATTATTACACTACCATTATCCTACCAGTAATTACTCCGTACCAGTAAATTACTATACACCCAATACCTGCTCACCTGACGACCTCTACCTGGTCACCTGGTTAGCACCTGGTTGGGATCAGAAGCATACATTTCCTGATCCTGGCCCCGTGATGGGACGGTGATGCCTGGCCTTGGCAGTTGGCAGCTGTCATGTAAAATATGGTCCTGCATAATTGGGTGTTTTACGGAGTACTTGTTGCAGCAACAAAGGAATAAAGCTAAAACAAAACAAAGATATCTTGGTGTTGCATGAACCGCGGGTGTATGATATGTATCATAGGTCAAACAAAAAAGAAATCCGGTGCTGCATGAATCGAACGTAGATCAAAACGAAGAAATTGCTGAAACCGAGTGTCGGGCAGCACATGCCACCATGTCCGTAGCGGTTAAGCCAAGATTCATGTCATGGGAATTGAACTCGCTGGCAAACTCATGGCTTGCTGTGACTTGTGGCCTACCGGAACGGTAGACACCAGTAACCAATAATCCGGGCCAGTTGCCGGGTTCCCAAGCGCAGGTCGAAGGATGGCCACTGCCATACGAATTATAATAGTTTCAATGGACAATTTGGCTGATTGGTATTCAATATCGTTTGTTGTTATTGGTATACATTGTTGATTTGATAGATTACCGGTAGGTATGATACTCACTGGTGTCGGATCAGAACACTCTTCAAAGGCAAAGGCGTTGCTTCCTCCCTCTCCACGGACACCACGTAGTCTGAGACGCTCGTGGACACTCAAGAAATATCATCACGGTCATCTCATTATTGAAAGTAATATCTAGGTATACATAGGTATGTATGCTGAACGTAAACATAAAGCATCATTAAGGATGTACAGTACAGTACATGAGTACATGTATGCAGGTACGGAGTATGTATAAGCAAAAGACAGACAAAACCCCTATCCAACCACCTCTATGATAGAAGCAAAATAGAAAAGAAAACAAGACAGACAGAGAGAATAACAGAATAACAATAATCCCAAAGCTTTTTATTTACAATCCAAAGCCTCCTTCACCAACCAAACACAAACATCCTGCACATCACCCCCAACACGCCAACTCGCCAAAATAACACCCTGATCATCAAGGATCTCCTTCGCCCTCTCCCAGCGACGACGCCAAGTCTCTTCCCGTCTATTGGGTCCCAGCGAGGACGACGACGACGAGTCAGCGTCACCAGTACCGTTGAGACTGCCCGTGTTCGTATTCGTCCTGCGAGTAGACATGTTCGACAGGGAGGGTAGATTCGACGACGACGAAGATGATAGAGTTGGTAGGCGGTCTGACGTGTACTGGAATGCGGCCGATGCTGCGGCGGCTGGGTAGAAGGGTTTCTGGGGTGGTTGTGGGGATGTTTGGTGTCGTGGCGGTAGACGGGTTGGGCTTGAGTTTGAGCTTGTGGTGGTGGTGGTTGTTGTTGATGATATTGTAGGCGTTGGTGTTGGTATTGATGTTAGTGTTCCCGTGTTGGTGCGGCGTGGTGGCGGGGCGGGAGGGGCTTGTAATGTGCGTCCATATCGAGGTAGTTCTCCGTATCGAGGTGGTCCTTTGGGTTGCTGTTGGGGTTGGAGTTGTTGTGGTTTGGGTTTGGGACGAACGGGTAATTCGTCCGTCGAGGGATTTAGATTCAACTGTACACTGGCAACGGAGTTTTTGCCGCTCGATACAGGACTGTTATTCTGCGTAGGTCGAGAAGCGTTTGCTGACTCACGGCCAGGCTCCAACGACGGTGTCGAGCCAACACGACGTGGTGGCGGGGGTGCAGGTTTGCGGCGGATTGGAGTCTGTGTTTGCGTAGGGAAGCTGTTTCCTTCAGAACCGGCAGGGACGGAATTCGTCGTAGCCGTGCGTAAGATCGTGGGCTTGGTTGGCTTCGCAGGGGGCCGTCGCCCATTGACCACTTCAGCAGGTTTGCTCGGTTCCTCTGGTTCATCCCGCAGATCGATCAACTCGGCGTTTTCGGGTTTCTGCGCAGGAACGGGTGGTTCGCGAGGTTTTCGTGGCGGTAGTGGTGGTCGCTTCTCCAATGCAGACGAGGAGGCAGAAACATCGCTGGTACTCTGGGTTTGGAAAGGCGGCGGCAATACCGGCCGCTTTTCCATAGCAGATGAAGAAGTCGAAACGTCGCTAGCACTCTGAGTTTGAAAAGACGTCGGCTGAAACCGGTCGACGGGCTTCTCTGCTGGCTTCCGCTCCGGCGTGGTGACGTCTCTGATGAAGACTCCCAGAATCCTGCCAGGATGGGTCAGGACGATCTCAGTATATACTTCGAGATCCGCCTCGCCGCTGTCACCGACGAGGACAAACTTGCGTTCGGGAAAGTCCCGAAGAACCCTTTCAAGGGAGGATTTCTTCTTCTCCGCAGCGGACTCGAAGAGTCCCTGAAGCATTCCGTTGTATTGCTTCAGATGAAACGAGCCAGCTGGAAGACCAGCCACCTTGAAGTACGTCTCCAGCAGCGAATAAATCTGCCACGGCGAGTTGGAGACGTAGTGGAATTGGACTCCCATACTGGCTAGCTTTCCATACCACTGTCCGACTCCGTTGACGACCAGATCATGGATATCGCGCACGAATGTGTTTCGACAAACCTCCTTCGCCCCGAGGGCTATCCCGGAATGCTTTACCGTGTCGTCAATATCGCTGATCAAGCTCACGCCAGCTGGTTCTGTAACTCGGACTTCCCTCGTAACAGACAGACCGTCAGACGCAAGAACGCGGATATGGGTTGGAACGAAATGCAGCCCAGCGCGAACAAGGAAGTGCCCAAACTCATCCGTATAGGCGCTTCTTTGCTGGCTTTGTTCGTCGTTGTAGAAAAAGACACTGACCGGCATGTCAACCACAGCATGAGCCAGGAACGGACGAAGCCTCTTCATGAGATTATTGTTGGCAGCGACGAGTTCGTCTTGAGTCATTTGCGAAGCCTGCAGTGACGGAGGCGCCGTCGTTGATCTCTGCACGGCTTGCCTCCTATCCCCGGATTCTTCCAACGAGCCATCCTTCCGTGTCGGACCTCTGCTCTTGTCCGTCTCGTCCATGATCAACTGGGCTTGCTTGTTCACGACATCCTCGTCGCTCGTCCCGCTGATTCTGTCCCCGGACTCGGCAGCATTGGTGCTATTGGGAACGGGAATCCCGCTCAATTTCCTCGCAAGACCAACCATCAACCGCTGCTTTCTCGCCATCTGACCCCGATGAGGAATATACAGCCACCCATGGACATTAGCCTTGACAATCGCATTCTCGTCCTCCTCCGACCCATACCCATTATTATCCCCTTCCAATCCCTCACCACGCCCATAGTACGAATAATCCTCATCATCAAACCCTCCCGTCCAATTCCCCCGATACCGATAAGAATCCAAATCTGCGCTCCTCCCCCTCCCCCTTCCAGTCCCACTCTTCTTCCTACCAACCCTCCTCACATAACTAGGAAACAGCAACAACTGCTCCCCACCCGAATGCTGCACGTCGCCATCATCCGGATATGCACCAGGGACGTCCGTGTACTCATCGCTGCTTATCTCCCGTATGCTGTTGCTCAGCTGCGTCGTGTAGTTCTGGCGCAATTCGTTCGCTGCCCGTAGGTATCCGTAGACCTTTTGGCGTCGTCCTCCTCCTCCTCCTCCTCCTCCTCCGAAGCTGGTTCCGGGACTCCATGTCCAGCCTGATTGTGACATGTTTTATCCCATTCACTCACTCATTCATTCATCTATTCATTTATTCATGTCCAATCATTCTTCTCTGTTTTTTTCGTCGTTGTTTGGGTTGCTTCTGTCGGCGTTTCTGGGTCTGGAACTCTGGTTGCTCCCGGTGTCCTAATGCGACTCGTGAGACTGGTGGAGTGCTTGTTCGCGTCGCGGATTTTGTTTCGAATTGTCGTCTCGCGTACGACTTAATCGAGTGCACGAATGAAATAAAAGGGTATACAGATCTCAATCGAAGAAACGGAGGCGAGGAGGTACCGTATGCGATCACGGCGTACGCAGTCAGTCGGAAGTCTGAAACAGGATAAGCAGGACTGGTCCGGGAATCGCGACGCCAGTGCCAGTTCAATGGCAGAATTATGGCTCCAGGCTTACTATCAATGGATAGTAGTGGTCGATTATGCAGTGAGGTTTTCCATAAGCGCGATGCGATGGGGTATGGTATGTATACTGCGAAATTATAAGTGAACGGCGACGATGAGTGGCGACTGGCGACTTCCTCAGGAAACAGGAATCATAGAGAAGATCTGTAGCCGAGGCATTACGGTATTATTGCTGGGATCGAGCTGACTTTCAACATTGAAATTATCATACGTGGATATAAAAAAGTGCAAAGGCTGAATTCAAGATCAGCCGAAAATGAATCATCATAACCGGAAAGAGTAGGCTGAGAGTAATCTAATCAATTCCGCTAACATAGTCTTCTCGTGCTAATAAAACCTATAGAGAATCGCTCTCTTCAACGTAATTGACCTTCTTCACTCGCCGACTCCGGCGACGCGTCGTTGGAGGCACATCCGGTACCTCAGCATTCTCCGCCGGTCCATCGTCTGAACTCGTCGAAGGAGTTGGAGTCGCCGGCGACGCCTTTCGCTTGCGAGTCCGGCGAGTAGTCTTCGGAGTAGAAGCTTGCGAAGTAGTAACACGACTCGCGGGCCCAGGTTCAGGCCCAGGTTCAGGTTCATCTCTACCCTGCGGCGTCTCGACGCGACTGACAACCTCCCTCGTCGCGCTGGCTTTGGCAGTGCTCCTCGTCGACCTGGTCTTAGCGGTCCTCTTGACGGGTCGGAGCCATGCTTCCATGCCTGGAGGCCAGTATACCCTTCCCTCAGGCCCTCCCATGCCGACTTCGTCGTCGGGGACTGTGGGAGGGGGTGGGATTTGGCCTTCCAAGTCGACGTAGCCACCGTTCTTCTTGGTGGATTTTCTGGGCGGTTTGAAGGGCTTGTTCTCGTCGGTTCGAGAGTGTGGGATCATGTCGTTGATCAGGTTGTGGCCCGGTAGCTTGTATATTCTCATTAGCTCGAAGATGGCTTGTTCTTTGTCTTTTGCTTCTATCATTAGGTCCATTGTTGGATCGCATGGGGGAAGCGTGACCACGCGGTCCCTGTGTTTTCTTCGCTCGCGTCTCGTAACGGCAGACGGCTGGGGTTCGGAATGGTGCATCTTCTGGGTGATGCCCTTTCGGGTCCAGGTGGCTTTGATGCGGTCAAAGAGACCCATGATATCCAAAGTTCCTTCACGGACCTCATTCGGGTCGAATATGATATTGTGGTGGTGGAAGTCTAGAACCAGTGGTATGTTCAATTCCTCGCAGATGGGAAGCAGGTCGTGAACCGACCAACTGACATCGTCATTTTCCAGAACCAGACGGTTCTTGATATCCTGCGATAGGTGTTGGTAATTTTCCCGGAAACGATCAAGAGTGGCTTCTTTGTCCCCGAATACGCCGCCCATGTGCAAGATCATGATGGCATCGCGATCCTGTTGAGGCGGTAGTTTGAGAAGCCGCAACATTTCTGAATGGTATTCCAAATCCCGAATGGAGTTTTCTACCACTTCCTCCCTGGGAGTGCCCAGCTGAGTAAACTAAAACAAAGGTCAACTAACGAAACCCGAAACATATGAGTTCCGAAGGGATCGTAAACGTACCTGACCTGGGTGAACAGAAACACGGTGACCCAGCTCTGCAATCACTTCACCCGCTTTCGCAAGAACATCGGACGCAAACGGCTCCAGCTTATACCCATACTCCTTGTGACTAGCGAACGGGAACATCTCACTGCTAAGGCGCATGAACTTGATGCCATACTTATCATTCCAGCGGATCATTTTGACGATATCCTGAGCATTAGCAAGCCCCACAGACTCAACATATTTCTGGCCCCGCGCAGCATCGGCGGGTTGACTACGGTCTGGACGATTTTTGGTCGGATGAGCAGGCTGAGAACCATCCTGGAGCGGATGGCGATTTTCAAGAATGGAAGCGATGCGACACGTTCGTGAGCAGAAGACCGGAGGGTTTGCGTAACGCAAATAAGTGTTCAAACAGGCCTGATATCGTCAGAACGAAAAGATTCGGAGGACCGAAAAATAAACAAATGCAGTAATCTCACATATCCCAATCGACCCTTCCAAGGAAGCGGAAGGTAATCGCTATTCACTGGCGGAGGTCTCGACAGAGCCTCTTTCAGCTCTTCGGGATCAACATTCACATCCTCGTCTGATTCAGGATCCTGGCCTAATGCCTCTTCATCCCGAGCAGCAGGGGTTTGTTCCACCCCAGCACCAGCGTCATTATCCTCCTTCACGTTGGCGTCTGCCATTTGCCTCTGCTCAACTCTAACAGGACCGTCGGAAAGCGTCGCAAACGAACGTATCGCGACCGTAAACGAGCCAAATCGAGCAACAGGGAACTGTGTACTACTGCTAGCAAAGCGTAGGCAGCGTTTACGCGAAACTGATAGTCCTGGAATTTGCTTGCCGGAATGCATCACAGTAGTGGCGGCAGTTCTCTGGTTCCCCCTCGTCGCCACATTGCTCTGTCGACCTACCCTGGGTTCAGAGGGGTCCTGGTGGCATTCTGACCCAAGCTCTCCACGGCCATTGGGATGCACATGCTGCAACGGGATGCGAGCGAACCTCGTCTGGCGCTGAATGGGAGCTCGTAAGAACATCCAGCAGTCAAGGGGGATGTGGTGGTTTGATGTTGAACGCCGGTGGAATCTACATGGAGGAATCTCGTGACGTAGATGGATTTAGCTTTGAAGCATTTTAGCGGGCATCCATTCCATTCCCCGATGTTTTGAAGCCAGAGTCCTAACAGTCGACAAGGAGGAGGTTGTTTAAATGTAGAGCAACTAATTAACGCGACTGTCATCGTCGCGTCGCGTCCATCAGATTCAATGACACTGCATAAATGCATAAATTCGTGCATAAATTCGTGCATAATTCAGGCATCAGTTCGGAATGCAAAGGATGACACTGTCTCTATGCGGCAAGCCGTCAACATCCGCTCTCCAAGGCCTAGACAATGAAAGAATGCCGTTGCAGTGACACAGAACGGTCGGAAAGGCTCATCCTCCTTCATTTCTTCGCAAATGGCCCAGCCAAATAATCAATATGCCGTATTCAGTTGACAACGTTGCCTGCGTCTACCTGTGGCTCCGATGGGCTGTTTTCGTCCACAATTGGCCTGAGCCTGACGGTGTGCGTAACAGCTAGACGCTGAGGTGAAAACAAGACTTGCATGCCGGCGCGTTTCCCCCTGGAGCCCGGCCATAAGACATGCATGCATAATCGGATCTTCACCTCATTGTCGCCAGGGGTACCGGCAGATGAAAGCACAGACCTATTTTCGGCTTCACGTAAACGGCAGTGGACCCCAGAGAGTCAGAGACTCTGCTCGAGAGCGTCAGCTGTTTGTCTATATCTGATGAAGCCATCAATCGCTCGGTTTCAGGGATTGTTGACTGCAAGCAAATGGTCTGTGTGAAGCTGGCCATGCCCTCTTCTCTCACTAGGTATAGTGACAAGTCATGTCCGTCGTCGTCGTCTTTGAAACTTCCCGTTACAGGACGTTGGCCTCGCCGTTTTCTTTCATTTGCTTGTGCTCTGTTGCTGTGTGTCCGCCGGTGCATGTTCATCGGTTTCGGTACTGGTACCACAGCTCTTTGTCTGTCGCAGGTGCACCCAAAACAAGCATTTCAGGGAATTCCCCTTCTATTGTTGGTTTCCAGTGATGAATCGCGATGTGCCACAATGCTTCACTGGCTTGCATGGAGGGTTCCGTTATACTGCTGTCACGGCAAACTCCCTCATGTCGCGGAATTCTCCTCTTGACCTGTCTATAAAAGGAGACTCAGTTCCTTCCACCAGATCAAATCTTCTCTTCCTTCTTCATCCATCCCTCTTGTCTCTCTTTTTCTCTCCCTCTGAACTCCTTCCGAATCACCAGTTGAAGCATAACTGAGAAAGTCCGTTCCTTCATACATCGTTGTTTTGTCTTTTTCTTCATAATGCAGGTCATTACTACTATCTTCCTCCTGGCTTGTCTGGCCTTGTGTGCCTCTGCACACATGCAGATGAGCAACCCTTTTCCCATCCGGAGCCCCTTGAACAAGAACCAGAAGGGTCCCAAGGACTATAGCTACACCAGCCCCCTGTCCCCCGACGGCCATGACTTCCCTTGTAAGGGCTTCGCCAATGACCCCTTCCAGCCCACGGCCGACTACAACCCGGGCCAGGAGTACGAGTTGTCTCTTCAGGGTAGCGCTACTCACGGTGGTGGCTCCTGCCAGATCTCGCTGTCCTACGACCAAGGCAAGTCGTTCAAGGTCATCCACTCCATAATGGGTGGCTGCCCTATCACGAAGTCGTACAAGTTCAATATCCCCGAGGATGCCCCACCCGGACAGGCCCTCTTGGCTTGGTCGTGGTTCAACAAGATCGGTAACCGAGAGATGTACATGAACTGCGCTCAGGTGAACATCCACGGCGGCAAGAAGCGTAGCCACGCTCGCGACCTGTCTCCGGTCTTGGATGCTCGTGCTGGTCCTTCCTTCCAGAAAGCCCCGGATATGTTCATCGCCAACGTCAACGGCCCAGGCAAGTGTAAGACCGAGGAGAGCCAGGAGGTCACTTTCCCTCTCCCTGGTGACAGCGTCGAGGGCAAGGGATCCGGCAAGGGTTACAAGTGCGACGGCCCTGCTCCGTTCTTGGGACCGCAGAAGCGTGAGGACGAGGCCGAGGAAGCTGCCGACAACGACGAGGCGTCCGGCAATTTTACTCCTGCTGCGAAGCGTTCCGCCTCCCCAACCCCTAGCTCTCATCACCACGCTCGGGCTCATGCTGCCGCTACGCCCTCGCCCTCTTCGTCCTCTGGTCCTCACGTCCACGCTCGGTCGAGCGCCCCCGCTAGCTCTCAGCACCACGCTCGTTCGCCTTCTGCCGCTACGCCCTCTTCGTCTCCTGGCTCGCGGTTCCACGCTCGATCGGCGAACGCGGCTGCCACTCCCTCTTCTACGCCTTAAAGAACTTTGCAACTCAGTCGTGCCGGTCTCGCTAGTTGCAATGCGAAGATTCAACAACAGTTATTGCTGCTTCTTCAACAACAACAACGCTCTTGTTGTCATTTGTGTTGGTTTGTAACAATAGCTTCTCTCCTTTTTATCTTTCCCGAATCATTGAGTGATCTTGGGAAGAACTTGCATGCATTTTAATCTTACGCGCAAAACGAAGAGAACCGAAACGGAACGAAAACAAAAACAGCATTTCTTTTTCTTGTGACTTCCTGGATCTGTGATCCCGGGACGATGATAAGACTCTGCATGCATGGACTGGCGGGAGGCTTTTGATTGCATTGGTTTTCTTTTTTACTCAACGTTGATGATTGTACTATGGTGGTTCATTTCGTTCGTTTATGGCTTATGCTTATGCTTATGTTTCGCCGAAGGAAATATGGTTTTGTCTTTCTCTTTCAACTACCAAGGCACACGCACTTGTAGTCAATCTCTTCCGTGCAAGACATGGCAGGAGATCTATCATATCATACATATCATACATAGGAGAATTTAACAAATATGGGAATTTCACGGGGACAATATTAATACATAGGTTCTTGCAGTACATGTAGCCTGTTAACATTTTTTAAATCTTGCGGAGTATGATACCGGTACTACAATGTAGACACGTTATAGATCTCATCAGTCAACCAGCCACATAGATGGACCAGATCAGATCGCAATGGCGAATATGACGACAACTGACGACGGTGTGTGATGAATCATAACTGACTGAGTTGACTTGAGTTGGCTGAAATCCAGTCCAGTTCAGTCCAGTTTGAAGATTGACTGGAACCAACTCAGAGGCCAACCTGACGGTCAACATTGACATGGAATTGTTTGCAAGACTTGAACTTGACGCCGGGCCGAAATACAGCCAACCAGCCAGCCAGCATATTGTTGAATCCTGAAACCGTCTGGATACGGGGTACATTAGGCTATTCCAGTCATCAATAATAATAATCTATCGTGTATGATATTATGCATGTTTAATGATTCATGATTAAATGTTGACAGACAGTAGTCTGACAGTGACAGCCTGACAATCAAGTCAAACACCGCAGAAACATACATACATACATACGAACAGATGGAGACTACATAAAGTAACAAACCCCTTCACGTCTGAAACGGTGGACAAGAAAGAACCCTTTCGAGTTTCTTTGTTGGAAATTTTAATCAATAACATTGTTGCGTAGCATAGCATGTAGAATGCGTGGAAGGTATCTTATACTATAACGAACGAAGCAAGAAAGCAACAAACACATAGACTCATAACTCCGATATAAAAGCAAAGCACATCAAAGCAAGGCAGCCTGTAAATTAAAGAATGCTATCTCGTTTCGTTTCGTCTTGAAACATAAGCAAGTAAGTAAGTATCATAGTAAGGTAATAGAGGAATAGCAGTATAGAATAGAAATATAGAACCAAATCAGTCAGCCGGTTTTCTTGGTCACGTTTCTCTTTGCCTTGTCTTGTCGATTCGATTCGATCCGTTCCGATTTCGATCAGTTCAGTTCAGTTCAGTTCAGTTCGTGTAAACAGCGTTGTTTCCGATTCAGTCGTAAGTTGAGGGGCGTATAATATAACGTGCACTTGTCTTCTTGTCCTTCTTTCCTTTTCCATTCTTATTACTATTATATATATCAAAAAAGAGGCCCAAGGTGGAAAACTTCAAAACGGGAATAGAGTTGAATAGGGTTTGAGAGCGATGGTGGTGTGGTGTGGAAGTTCGTCCGTTACACTCCGGCCAGCAGGGTTATAATAACGAAAGAAAGATTAAATAAAAAGCGAAGCCAGAGCGAACCGAAGTTGTAAGTTCATTGATGAAGAAGATGAAAGAAAAAGGTCCCGAATATCATTTGCCACGGTCGGTTTGATTTGGTTTGGCTTGGTTTGGATTTGGTTTTTGCTAAAGATAATAAAAATGGTTTTTTTCTTTTTTAATGCTTTCCGTACACCGGTGGGGGGTGGTCCAAGAGACTGTTCTCTTCCTTGGACTTGGTGGAGGTCGAGCTGGTGGGCCAGAAGAAGCCGCGGCGGCCCTTCCCGTAGTTGTTGGCGGGGGAAGGACCGAACTTCTTCTCACGCTGGTGCATGCGGGACTGGAAGATCTGGAAGGGGATAGAGAGGAGGAAGAAACCACTGGAGAATCCAAGTTAGGGTTTGTCTTTCTTATTTTCCAAAAGCTAATAATATACTTGGAGGAAAATACTCACATTCCAATAATGGAGACGGCAAAGCACACCTTCTCCAACCGACAAGCCAACTGAAGATTAACCGGCGTAGCAGGAAAATCCGGGCTATTAGAACCGGCCGGACCACTACCCAGCGGCGAAGAGACGTTGCCACTGCACGACTGAATTCCGTCTCGGGTCAGGATAGCAATCGCCACCATAGCACCGACGCAGCAGATATCGAGGACGACAGCGAGGCCGGCGAAGAAGCGGACGCCACCAAGGCAGCAGGTGAAGATACAGGCCAGCAAGCCGTACAGCGTAGCGCCACCGGAGAGACCCTCGACGGCTCTCATCCAGATGGGGATGGGTTTGTGGTTCTCAGCTAGGAGGGCGAGATAGTACGAGAAGATGCCGAGGATGACGACTGAGTCGAAGGTTTGGAGGACTCGAAAGCCCAGGTTGAAGAAGCGAAGGATGACGCCTCCGACGGTCATTTTGGTGGGATTTTGCCTTATTCTGGTCTTTCTTTCTTCTTTGGCAAGGAGATATATTCAGACCGGGTGGTTTACTCTGCAAGTCAAGTTTACAAAGAGGAAGAGAAAAAAAGAAAGAAAAGAGAAAAATCTGAAAGACAGGCAGAAGTGATTTAGTTAATAAAACAGTAGTAAAAATTGAGCATCCATCCATACAATGACAAAGGTACATCGGTGCCCACCAATCATGCCATAGAATCAGAGGTACATGTGCATAATGATGATGATTCGGTGTGGTTCGCGAAACATGGATGGATATAAAAAAACCTGAATATTAATACCGGTCCCGTACGTACCGTACGTTGAACGGTGGGGAAAGCTATCAACTGTGGAACGCCCACAAAAGTCGGAAAAAGGGTCTAAAAATGAGCAACTGATGGAGGGCCGGAAACGAGTCTTGACTTCTTGATCTACTTGGCCCCATTGCGCGTCGCCGATGCCCATCGCTTGCTCTGTCGACTCGTTGAGGCTTGGATTGTCGCGGCCTGAGGTCATTGACAACTGGCGCGGGCCGTGATTGGTCAGCCCAGTGGAGGGCGCTAATTTGGCTGGCTTGTCTTTTTGGATCTGCCAAGGTCTTGGTCAGTGACTCGGTGGGGGTAACGTGATGTAATTGAGTCACGTGTTGCACTGCCACTGGGACCCACTAGCCACTGTACTGCCACGATATTTCCAAGTCACGTTATGTTCACTATCGTCTGTATTTAAACAACAAACATGAAGTATGATTCTTTCCAAGACAAGAGGAGCATGAATTAAAAAAACTTCTGCGGCTGAACCCATGAATACACCTCCAAAAAGAACGAAACCTCATTCAAAGGAACCTGTCTCGCCAGGTCAGCAGCCGTATAACCCTCATCATTAACATCCTTAGTATCAACCCCCCCAAGAATAAGAACCCTAGAAATCTCCGCAGCAGTCGCCTCAAGCCGGAACAAAAACTCCCCATCAACTGGAACCCCCCGACTAACCCGCCCCCAGTGCGCTCTCGCCTCCTTCTTAATCCCCAACATGAGCGAATGCAGCTCCGTGCCGCCGCGGTAGCGCGCCCGGTTGACCACGGCACCCCGCTTCAGCACGAGGTCCTTGACCAGCCACTCCAGCCGGTACTTGCAGGCCATGTGCAGCACGGTCTTGCCGTTCTGCGGCACCGCGTTCACGTCCGCGCCGGCGTTTAGGAGATCGCGGATTGCCTGGTGGTTGTTGAAGTAGATCGCCACGTGGAGGGGCGTGTAGCCCCTCGAGTCCGGGACGGAGATGGGCAGCAGTCGGGAGAAGGGCGCGACGACGCGGTAGGTCGTGTTCTCCGCTGCGTAGTGCGCTGCGTTGGCCCCGTCCTCGTCGGAGTTGGGGTCGGAGTCGACGTGGTCGATTCTCGCGCCGCAGTCGAGGGCGGTTTTGATCGTGCGCGCGCAGCATTTCGTGAATAGCTCTTTGTTCACCCACGGCTCTGCGACGCTGGCGCCGGCGAGCAGAAGTCGCTGGATCGTGATCTGCTCGCAGCAGTCGATGGCCACCGAGAGCGGCTTCTGGTACGTCGTGCCGTAGATGTCGTTGAGGTTCGGATCCGCCCCGCGAGCCATTAGCAGATCCAGCACTGCATAGCTCCCGCTCCGGATCGAGCAGTTCAGCAACGACTGCCCCTCCAGCGTGTACGAGTTGATGCTCAGTCCTCTGTCGAAACACCGACGCAGGATTACGTCGTTGTCGCAGGTGATTAGCTCGTTGATCGGGTCTTTCGTGGTGTTTCTGTACCCGCCGCCCCGGATCCCGAAATGGTTGATGCTTATCACGTCTATTCGCTCGAGGTAGTCGTCCTCGCCGGCGATGACTTGGTGTTTCATTCGTCCGTATAGGGCTGGTTGGGCGACGCTGTGGACCCATCTGTTTGTTCGCAGGAGTGCTACGTGGTCTTCGATGTCACATCGTTCGGCTATCATGTGGATGATTTCCGCCGGGAGTGTGTTGAACAGGCTCGTTTTCCAGGCTATTATCGATATCATACTTGAGAGAAGCAAGCAGCAAAATTCAATCGATTGCGAAGATATAGAATCAACAAAAAGAGCGTCATGCGAAAACAACAACGATAAACGTTGAAAACAAAAACATACGAGGCAAATATCAAGAACCTTTTATATCTACCCAGCAACAAGCTTTCCGTCGAGTGAATTAGAATACTGATACATGGCTGACTCCAGAGTTCATACCCAAGACGAGGTTTATTCTTCTCGAACACCGACCTCGTCTCGGGACTATCCTTTATATCATCCTTTTTTCGTGGTACTGTATGACCTAGGAGTTCTCTTACTGCTTTGTTCTAACTTCTTACTGGATGAATTAGACTTCTGGAACTTTGTTTCTTCCTTTTTTTTTTCTCGAAGCGTGTGATCTGTGGGTGAATGGATTGTTCCCCTTTGTTTGGAAATTGGAACGTTGACGGTATAATCCGTTGTTGGTTCCAGGAACGGGGGTGGCCGGGATTGAGATATATCTTGAGTTATGACCCAGTATCATTCACCGAGTGGTTTGCATTAGGGTTAGGTGTTCGAGAATTAACCGTTGAGTCTATGTACAGCTAGCAGACAAGAGCACGATCAATGCCAATTATTTATATATCTACTGACAATGCAGTTATGTACCGACACATTAATATACAGACACCTTCACAATAAGCAAACCCATCCATATGATAACCAGCAACAAAAGAAACCGAACCAATCTATAGCATAGCCTTAGGAAACCTCTTAAAAGCCTGCCTAACACCAAGATCCGCCAGAATCTCCTCAGTACCACCGAGAATCGCATCGAACTTGTAAGTCCGGTTGAACATCTCAATGGCCTTGCCCATGCCGGTCTGCGTGATGCCGCGACCGCCGAAGATGTTGGTGGCCTGGTCGGCGATCTCCTGCGCGGCGCGGGTGACGTGGGACTTGAGGAGGCCGATGGGACCGCCCAGGTGGGCGGCCTGTTCGGCGTAGGACATGTTGCACATTTGGTAGGCGATTGCTTCGAGCCAGGCTTGGTTTGATTCGCAGAGGGAGATCATTCGGGCGAGTCTGTTGTCGACGGTTAGTCTATATAGTCTATTTTGCAAAACACTGACTGGGAGGAAAGGAAAGGAAAGGAAAGGGAAGGGAAGAAAACTCACTTCTGTCGCATAACAGGTTGCTCAATCAACCTCTTCCCAAAGACAATACGCTGGTTGCACCATTTCATGCATTCCTCGGTCACAGACCGGGCTCCGCGCACGGCACCGCAGCACATCATGAACCGCTCGTGGTTGAAGTTGCTCATGATGACGATGAATCCCTTGTGTTCTTCGCCGAGGAGGTGGTCGGCGGGAACCTTGACGTTTTCGAATTGCACGTATGCCGTCCCCGCGGCTGAGGAGTAGGAGGTTTTGATTTGTTGGGTGTCGACGCCTTCGTCGCGCGGGATTAGGAGGACTGAGAAACCCTTTTCTGTTCGGCAGCCTGTGACGAAGTAGTCGGAGAACATGCCGTTTGTGATCCATTTCCTGTTTTGTTGTGGGGATTTTTTTGTTAGATTGGGTGTCTCTATGTGTTCATGGATGGGATGTATAGGATGGATGCTTCTTACTTTGTGCCGTTTACGATGTAGTGCTTCCCGTCGGGGGTTTTGGTGGCTGTTGTTCGGAGACCTGCGACGTCGCTACCGGCAAAAGCCTCGGTTACGGCCAGACAGATCTTCTTCTTGCCCGAGAGGACTTCCTCGGTGATTTTGTTTCTGAGAGGTTCGTTCCGGAGCCATTGTCGGACGGCAGTCAAGCTGATGACCATGCCGGCCATGTTGCCATCGGTGAAACCTAGACAGCCCAGCTGTTAGCCTAAAGCAGAGATCCCAAGGTAGACAACCAAACGAACCTCTCGCATTAGTCCTCGTAATCTCCTGCGCAATAATCAAGTCATGGAAATAATCAAACTCCTTCCCATCCACAACACCCCCCAAAAGCTTCTTCCCATGCAAATGCTTCCCGGGCCCCAAGCGCATCGCCAAAATATTCGTTTCAGCCATCAAATCAATCAACTCCTGGCTAATAAACGACCCATCCTTCTCCTTCTCCTGCGCCTCAGGAACCACATACTCCTCGGTAAACTGCCGAATCGCCCTCTGCAACCTCCGGTGACTGTCGTTGTAGTACGGGCTCTTGAACTCGGGACGCAGCCACAGCGGCTCCCCATACGGCACGGGGCTGAGGCCGCCGATCTCGGGCTCGATGACCTCGGGCTCCTCGCCCGCCACGGTTCCTATGCATAGCGTCTTCTTGTACTTCTGGAGCACTTCTTGGCGGTGCAGGTTGTAGAATTCGGTCGTGGCGTCTTTGCCGGCTACTTGGGTTAGTACGACGGCTCCGCCTGGGTGGGCGTCGAGGAAGTCTGTTAGGTCGTAGACGCGGTGGTCGATTATGCACCAGATGGAGTCTTCGGTGGTGTGTTTTGCGACTTCGTCGCGGGTGAAGGTTTGTGCGGACATGGTCGGTGGTTTTTTCTTTCCCTCTCGTTCTCTCGTTTCTCTCGTTCTCCGTCTGTCTGGTAGATGGTTTAGAGAAATCACTCCGTTTAAAAAATCATTCCATTCGGCTTTTTTTGATATCTCTCTTTTAAATTGGAAGCATAAGGAGAATCGGGAGGAATGCTATTGGATCGTACCAAGTGCCGGCCGGGGAAGATGACTTGCGGGGGAGGCGAGGACCGATGAGCCGAGGTTGTTTGTCATATGAAAGCCGAAAGCCTTCTCTCTATTCTTAGAAGTGGCATGTTGAATTTAACAGTTCCTCGAGATGTTTCAAATATCCGGCAATTCCTTGAGAGATTCAGAGATCGAGTTGATCTTACTCTTAGGGCTGTAGGTCTAGCACTGTGCTGGGTCGGGAATTGCAGCAATTGCTATGTATGGCGACCTCGGACGATTTCTGTCGTCTCTTTTGGCTGGCACCGGATACTCTCATACGCATGCCAGCTCGAATAACGGATCAATTGAAGCGTTCGACTTTTATCGGATTCAGAATACTGTCTGTCAGGTGATTACACGTGGACTCAATCGATATGAAGTCCTCAGGGCTAGACAAGAGGGCATCCCAAACAACGTGACTATCAGAATGGCAAGAGAAGAAGCTGACATTATTACTGGCATTAATGCTGAACCCCCAATACATTTGCATCAAAATCAAGCGGACTACTTCGAAGCTGTGAAGTATATCCTTTGCTGAATGGCTGGAATAGGCCATACATACGAAGACGGTCGGTCAACCACGCCAAGAAGACCTCCTGCAAGAGTTTGCCTCTATAAACGAGCAAAAGAGGAACACATTGCAAATGCATAGTACGTAACATGTTGATTAGGGAATAGAAAAAGGAAGCTCTATCATATCACAGGAAGTAATCAGGCGTACGCCTCGATACCATCGGCTCTCCGGCCCTAGGGCAAGGGTCGAATTGTAGGCTGTAACGAATTGGTCAGACTAAGACAAGACAGGTTTGCGAGGGAAGTCTGAAGGGGGGGAAACATACAATGTATACTTCAGATGCTCGTCAATCTCCATAATCGCCGCTTGGTTACCGCAACGGTAGCAGTAGTTAGGTGCTGAGAAAAGAAAACAAAAGTCAGCTTATACAGAATCACGCGGTCTTTTTCGCGTCTGGGACCAAGCATACCTGAGAAAATAGTCACAACATTCCGATCCTGAGACCAATTGTAACCCTCCATTACCAGCTGGTGCGCTCGCGCAACCAGTGTCAGGCCATTGTTGTGATTGAATGCTTCGGAAATATCCTGTCCAAAAGTGTACCCAGCACCACGAGGAGAAATGCCCCACCCGCATCTATCATCTGGATCGCTCCAAAGCAAATCACACATTGGTCCCTCGTGCGGAACCTCCTGGATACGATCAAGGGAGCGAATGTTGTCTAGGGTATCGACGGAAGGACTTAGACCTCCGTGGAGACAGAAGATTTGGTTCTCAATGAGTGCGGTAAGGGGGAGATAGTCAAAGAGGTCGGTGAAGTATTTCCAAACGTTGGCGTTGCCGTATTTGCGCAAGCACTCGTCGTAAAATCCATACACCTGCGTGATTTGACGGGACTCGTGATTGCCTCGGAGAATAGTGATACGTTGAGGGTAGCGAATTTTAAGGGAAACCAAAAGCGTAACAGTTTCCACGGAGTAGTAACCGCGGTCGACGTAGTCACCTTGAAAGTTCGGAAAGATAAGAAATCAGAATTAACACGGTCCAAAACCTCCCATGAACCAGGCAAAGAGAAGAGAAAAGAGGAAGAACTAACCCATGAAGAGGTAATTCGTGTCTGGGTTAGGGCCTCCAATACGGAAGAGCTCCATTAAATCGTGAAACTGGCCGTGTATATCACCGCAAACCGTGACTGGGCATTTCTAACAAAACAGCACGAATCAGCGGACAATAGTCCTAGCAACTAACTCCCAAGAAACGAAGCTGCTGTGGATATATATATGTGTATATATATATATAGCACGTACCACCGGCTGCACGTTGGACTCATCCTGCAGAACCTCTCTGGCCTATTGCAAATTGATCAATGAATCATCCCGAAATCATCCTCACGGATTACCAAAACCCACCCGATCGCACAGCCTTCTCACATCATCCTCTGCTAGTTGCTTGCAGTTCATCAAATTTTCGATCCATCCGTCCAGAGTTGGTATAGAACCGGGGTCGGTCGTGGGGGACAGATGATGCGGTTCAGGTGACCGTGCAGTGTCAATTTCCATGCTATTGTCCATTATGAATGATTGGAAGACGCGAAAGAAGGAAGCTCAAGTCCACGAGAATTGGAAGCTGTGGTGAAGGGGTGTTGAATGGAAGTCGTGTTGTTGTTATGAGGGAATCTCGTGAGAGTTTAAGAAGGCTTTTTTCTTAGCGGGCGCAGCGGGAGCACAGACGAGAGAGGATAACCAGATTAAAAGGAGATGGAATTAAAAGAACAGCAAAAATCGTTATAATTAGAACTAGTAGCAGAAACGTTCTTTTTGGGGGAAATCTGGGGAGGGAAGAAAACAAAACGGTCAACTGGAGGGCGAGGAGGAATAATAGGAGGAGGATTGAAGCCAGGGTGTGGTGGTGTGGCTGGTGCGTGTGGTGGATGCCCGACTGGAAGTGCAGTATTTCCCGATTCGGTTGAAGCCACAGAGCCTCAGCCACAGGTACACAGTACTTTTCGTCACACTATCATGACTACTCCGTAGCAAGTACCGGGTACATAAATAGACATACATACATACTCTGATGCCAGATTCCATTTACTACGAATTCAGGAATTCTGCCATTAAGGATATACTGACACAATGACACAGAATCAACCTAAATAATGTCACCGCCAAATCCTCCTGGACCCCAAGGACCTCCTGGACCTCCTCCTCGACCAAACGGTTGTCCAAATCCCGGGCCAACGGGATCATATCTCGACCCAGGAGGAGCCTGTGGATCATAGCCTCTACCTCCTCTGTTTCCCCCAAACAAAGGATCATCGAAGGTCGGATGCATACCACCGCTCCCTCCTCCTCCCGCGCCCATCGGTCCCAGGGTGCCTCGGAATGGGTCATTCGGCCCAAGTCCTGGCGGGTACAAGTCTCTTTCTCCGATACTCAGTGGATTTCCGCCGCCCCATCCGGGTCCTGGAAAGCCACGAGGTGGCTGGTTAATTTCAAATTCATTCTCGAACCCGGGTGGAGGGAAATCGCCACTGGGAATGGGACGACGGGGAGGTGCTGCCAAGGGGTCATAGAACGCATGGGGGCGTGCAGGCTGGGAGAGGGGGTCTTCCCGCAAGGGATCACGGCGTGCATCACCTTGTTCGCGCTGCTGTCGCTGCTCCTCTTGCAGCCTTTGTCCTTGGCTCTGATCTTCGTATCCTTCCTTGTGCAGTCCAGGAGCAAGCTTCTCGATTATATTCTTCCTAAACAGACCGACCAGGTCTCCAAGTCGCGAATTAGATGTGAACACATTGTTCAGAGCGCCTTTCAAATCCGGCGAGGAGGACAGAGGAAGGGCAGAGTCGGAGATGTAATCTTTAACAGAGACGTCAATTGACGTCGTCCTGTCATCACCCAAAGCCAAGGCAAAAACAACTGCATTATTCCCCAAACGACTGATTTTAAGCAAGAACTGCATCGAAGATTGAGGATGAGTGTATCGAAAGGAATAGGTAGAGTTAGCGTTCCATTCCGTCGGAAGTAAGGAGGGGGTTTCAGAGGACGTCTCTGTCGCTGGTTAGCCAGGCGACTTTTCAAGTAATTGGAAGAACACGCACATACCAATACAGTGGTCCTCGCCCAAGCCAACTAACCTAAAGCCAACGGCGATCATGCAAGCATGGCCGACGAGAGCAATAGCTTCGTAGGGATTCTTCAAGTTCGGCGGGGCTTCGCCATCACTGCGGATAGCCTGAGCTCCAAGGGAGAGGATGCTATCCGTTGAAAGGACATCTGTATTTGCTTCTGTCATATTTTCTTTTTTGTCTTGATACTATTCAATGATTTTTGACAGACAGAGGATAATGTGGAAGAAGACGAAGCTTCATCAACATCGACGTCGGGAGTCTATGGACTGTGGAGATCTCTGGTCACTGACCACGACGTCAACGGCCGGATAAACAGAACTCCGAAGCAAGATGCAAACGGTGCAAACAGGGTAACATTCATAATGCGTCCGATCCTGCAGGCTGCAAGGGAGGAAGCTTATGGTAACACGATGAAGATTCGACTTGAGGATATCTTAATGGAAAAGCGCCAACAAAGCAGACAAACCACAATTGCAAGAAAAGAACAATTGAAAAAGAAAAAGAAACCGATTTATTTGATACAAACCATGACTCCACCTCACCAAAAATCCCCAATACATATTCATCACAATCGCCCCCTAACCGGTGACTGCACCCCGAGCCCACCACAGTCATCCTGGATTAACATGGTGATGGAGCTCCAATCGGTATGTGCGGCCATGCGAGCTGAATCCTGCGACTCCAGCTCCGCCGCGGGAACGGGCGGGTACCTAGTGGAGCAGACGGAGCTGGTTGTTATGTCCATCGTGGAAGCGGAGGAGATAATCCTCGTCCGGGAGGGAGAGGCCTAGGGCTAGGGTGCGCAGGATGTCCTGTGCTGCCTGCCAGCAGGTCCAGTAGAAGGAGGCGGTGAATTCACGGAAACCCGGGAGGATGTGCTCGGGGAGCCAGACGTTGGGTTGGTCGTTGTTTTGGTCGGAGCCTATTTCGTAACTTTCCTATTATACAACAACGAACCATTGACATTTAGCAACGATGGTTCTTCTCTCATGTTTCGTTGTTATTTACTATCATAGGTAGGTATTGACTAACCTTACAATCCCTAACCCTCCTCAACTCGTCAACCTCCCCTTTCACCTTGTCTCCCTCCCCATCCCCCAAGACCTGCGACACCTTATACAACCCAGGCCACGAATAACCCCGATGCATCCCCGGCCCATCCGGATGCGGCTATCTTCGCTGTCATACCTACCAAATGGCACCATACCGTCAGATAGCATACAAACACGATTCAAGATTGGTGATATCCCATTCGTTCCCAAGTTGGCCGACCTCATAAAGCCCGTACAGAGTAATCTCAAATCATGGCCCTATGATATTTCCTGATAACCAGGGCCCAGATGCAAAGTGCTAGCATTCTACCCGAGCCGACTGCAGTTGTTTACTTATCATATCGTACCCAGTCTGATAAGGCCAGGTCATAAGTCATCAGTGGAAAAGCAAGAGGAGTCGAATTAAGGTTAAACCCGAAAAACGTCAACTGGTGGTTGGGTCCATAAATGTGGGACTTCCCCGTGGGGAGAGTCAGTTTGGCCAATCAGGAGCACTGCTCTTACTGAACTGAACGTCTGTCACGTCGCATCAACCATCAGGAAAGTTCAAAGAAGTTAACTATCAAACTCGGAGGATGTCCTGTTCCTCGATCCGCAATTTCGACCTTCAGTGAAGACCAGATCGATCAAGAGGAGAAATGCAGATATCATGGCATGGCCGAGGAACTCCCCCGTCTGTGGAATGGATGTGTCAGATCCCGACTCCCGAGCCTGGTTGTCGCATTTCACAGATCCGGTTTGTTCGATGATATCCGAAAGTTGGACGCGCGAGACAGAGTCAAGCGGTGGGAGGATTATCAGAGGGATGATCTTGGTAAATTCGCAGCTTTGTTGAAACGGTTGGCTGGCTTTGTCCGTGGAGAGCCTGATGGTCGGTTTGAGCTGTTTCATGATGAAGCTAGTCCGAATCTAACAATTAGGGAGGTTTGCGAGGATGTTGCGAAGGCCTTGTCGGAGGATGTTGAGGATCAGTGGATCCAGGGGAGACCGGATTGAATGGTCTTGACTCTTGAGCAAATAGGTTATACGCACCGGAGTATCATACATCAATATGCATCGATTGATTGATTTAATTCGATTCTAGTTAGCCCTCATACCCGACTCATTTTAAATCCGAGCCGTCGCCAAACCCTGATACACAGCTTTCTCAACATCAACCCACAACTTGAAAACCTGAGCATCCGCAAACGGCAAAATCTGCGTACACAACATCCCAGCAACTCCCCTTTCTCGATCACACCACCACCACAAATTCGGAAGCCCAGCCCAATGGCCCGTCCCGGGCGACCGACCCGTTGGCCCCCCAGTTTGCATAAAAGTCAACCCCCAGCCTTGCGGGGGCGGGGATGGGTACAGTGCCGGGATTTGGTTTGTGAGATCCGGCTTTGAGGGGGGGATCCCGTTGTAGCCGAAGTTGGGGAGGTGGGGGATTTGGTTGCGGAACATTTCGTCGACGGTGGGTTTTTGGAGGAGTCTTGTGCCGGTTTTGGGGGAGGTTCCGTCGTTCAAGAGGACGGTGAGGATTTCTGGGTTGGGTCTTTTTGTTAGGGCTTTTGTGTCATGCATGGGGTGGTAATGGTAATGGTAATGGTAGTGGTGGTATTTGATGATTTGGCTTACGGCAGTACTCTTGTGGTTTGGCGAAGCAGCCTGCACCTCCGCTGTTGAAGCAGTTTTTGATGTCCTCGGGGTTGGTGACTATCAAGGGACGACGGAGTAAATGGTCTCGTTGCGAGAGCTGGCCGTTCGGGGCACGCTGGTTCATATATGCCAGATGACTTTTCATAGATGGAGTTGGAAACATGGAGATATTGCGGAGTCCTAGAGGGTCGAAGATGTTTCGATGAAGATAGTCGTTCAAAGATTGGCCGGTGACGCGTTCGAGGAGAACACCAGCCCAGTCGATTCCCACCTAGTCACGATGTGTTAGGTCTTCATGTTGCCGTTGGTTTGTAGGGACATGGTATGCTGCTTACTCCGTATTGCCAACCTTCACCAGGCTGTCGAACTAGCGGCTGCTGCATATCGTGAACGTGACCGGAAAACTCGTCGAAGCCAACTGGCCTGCTATAGTCACGCAGCTTCTCGTTGAAAAACGTGTATCCAAATCCAGCTAGAATTGCAGTCCCATTAGCACAGTTCATCTCGCTTTCTCTCGTCTCTGACTGTAATACCCACAAGTATGAGAAAGTAACATCCTCAACGTAATCCCTCGTTCCTTCTCGACCAACTCCCCGTCATCCCGCAATACCTTAACCTCCTTCAACTCCGGGGACAGATTCTCGACCTGGTCGGAATCATCCAGCTCCAACAGCCCCTTCTCCACGAGCTGCATACATGCAATCCCGACTATCATCTTGGTGCACGAAGCTATCCAGAATACATTATCCAAACTCATAGGAGTTGAGCTGCCATATCCAATAGTTCCGCTAGCCTGCGCAATCTGCTCCTTGCCGTCTTTGTCTACCACGACGAAGACTGTGCCTGGGATTCCGCCTTCCTTGTCCGCGCAGGCTGCGTCTAGTCTTTGTTGGATGCTGTAGGCGGTTTGGGGGGAGAGTGTAGGCATTTTCGGGGGTGGTATGCCAGCAATTGATGCGGATATACGTCCTCGGATCGAATTCAAAGGCTGGAGAAGTCGTCTAGCACAAATCTTCCGCGGCCTTTCGTGTTAAATGTTATCCCTTTCCCCGCAGTTTCTACCTAGGTGACCGGTCCGAATATGTAACAGGGATTATCAGCGGGATTGGAACCCCTCTTGCTCGTCAAATCCAAATCAAGCATGTCAATGTGGAACCGCGATCTGCACGAAACACTCAATCGGAAAACATCCTCGGTTTCATTGCGGAGCGAAAGCGCGGGGGTGCGGGGGTGCGGGGGAGTGTCGATCATCTTCAGCACTCTCCCGAATTCATAACGGAGTGCAGAGAGTATTTTTAGCTATACGCGGTTACTGACGGCTAAACGCGTTGGCCTCTCTCTATCAACTCGGACAGGACGGAGTTGGAGGAAGTATGTACTGTATGTAGAAGGTCACAAGGCCTCATGATTTTGGAGAAGCGGAAGGATGTTCGTGCGAAGTACATGCGCGGGATCGCACACGTCATGGTGCCAGTGGCAGTATTGTCATGTTTGGAGAGATGGGATAGTCTTGCAAGAGACACATATGAGGAGGAGTACTGAGATCGCTGTACTTAAGAGTCTGTGCTCTCTCGCTGTTTGGCAATGAAACTCTGATCTCCATCGAGTCAATTGGTATTGACCCAATTTATGGTGATCATCAAACCGAAAGCCCCATACTCATCCAACGATGAAAACTGAACTGAGCGACTATGCCCAACGCCTCGGCACGACAGGCGTCTATGCCGACAACCTCAACGTCGACGCCCTAATCGTAGGCGCCGGATTCGGGGGCATCTACTGCCTCCACGAGCTGCGCAAGCTCGGTCTCAAATGCGTCATCTATGAAGCCGGAAACAACCTAGGCGGGACATGGCGCTGGAACTGCTACCCGGGTGCTGGCGTGGACTCGGAGGTCCCAGAATACCAGTACTCGATTCCAGAGACCTGGAAGGACTGGACGTGGAAGAGCAATTATCCGAATTATGCGGAGCTTCGAGAGTATTTTGATCATGTTGATGCTGTCCTGCAGGTCAAGAAGGATACTGCGTTTGATAGTGTCGTTGTTGGTGCTGAGTTTGATGTGGATGGAGGACGCTGGCAAGTCAGGACGGCTGACGGGAGGTGCGCGTATGCAAAGTACCTCGTCATCGCGGCTGGGTTTGCTGCCAAACGTTACGTTCCCGAGTGGCCGGGAATTGATTCGTTTAATGGAATCGTCCACCATTCATCCTTCTGGCCGGACGAGCATATCGATGTCCGCGGCAAGCGATGTGCCGTCATCGGCACCGGAGCATCAGGAGTGCAAGTCGTGCAGGCATGGGGTCCCGAAGCAGGCTCCCTGAAGGTGTTCCAACGAACCCCCAACCTAGCAATTCCCATGCGCAAACGCACCCTCACAGTCAAAGAGCAAGAAGACTCCAAAACCTTCTACCCGCAGCTCTTCGAGTACCGAGAAAAAACATACGGCGGCTTCCTCTACAACTTCATCGAAAGGGGCGTCTTCGAAGACAGCGAAGAAGAAAGAGAAGCCTTCCTGGAAAAACTCTGGCGAGACGGCGGATTCCGCTACTGGGTAGCCAACTACAAAGACTACCTTTTCGACCCCAAAGCCAACCGAGCCGTATACGACTTCTGGGCCAACAAGGTCCGCCAACGCGTCGGTGATCCCAGGATCCGAGACCTCGTGGCGCCCCTAAATCCCCCACACCCGTGGGGCGTCAAGCGGCCCTGTCTGGAGTTCAACTACTACGAGCAGTTCAACCGACCCAGCGTCGACGTGGTGGACATCAAGAGCAACGCAATCGACCGATTCACCGAATCCGGCATCATGCTGCAAGACGGCACGGAGCACGAGTTCGATGTCATCTGCATCGCCACGGGCTTCGACGTGACCACCGGCGGCATGACCAACATGGGACTGCGCAGTATCCACGGCTCAACGCTGAAGGACGACTGGAAGAACGGTGCGTACACGTATCTTGGCATGACGGTGAGCGGATACCCGAATATGTTCCATCTGTACGGACCGCATGGACCGACGCTGCTCAGCAATGGACCGACCAGTGTTGAGATTCAGGGTCGCTGGATTGCGGATGCTATTAAGCATATGAGTCGGCAGGGGGTTAAGTACATTGATCCTAAGCCTGAAGCAGCTCGCGATTGGAAGAGGAGGATCAATGAACACTCGGATTGTAGTCTCTTTCCCACCACGAAGTCCACGTATATGGGGGGTGATATTCCGGGCAAGGTCTTTGAACAGGTTAATTACACGCGCGGCGAGTATGAGTATTCTAGTGAGATTCGAGCGGCGCTTCCAGGCTTTGAGGGGTTTAATGTGGTGAGAGTTGAGTAGCAACCGTTCTGCTGGTTCATCGATTTGATTCTTCATACGCAAAGATTTCTGAGAATTGCATAATAAGAGCCTGAAAATTATGATCAGCCTAAAAAAAATTAAATTGGAATTGATTTGAAAATAAAAACACTCAAATTTTCAACCCGAAGAAAAATAAAAGAAAAAAAAATCAGGTCCCACTGGGATTCGAACCCAGGCTCTGAGGATCAAAACCTCATGTCCTAACCACTAGACGATGGAACCGAAATTCACATCAAATCCCATCCTCTTTTTGTTTTATAAGATACTTCAGTATGAACCCCTAAGGGACAAATCTCAACTTCCTCAACGCTTCGAGCGTACCTAGTAAGTTACAATAATGTGCGAATACCAAATAGAAGCTATATTGATGGCAATACTTGAACATATACACTGCCAATGCAATCATGGACACAAGCGAAATTGCTTCAATTCTCAATGGACCGCTCGCCATCTTACTGAGTACCGGGGTTTCGCAAAAGTAACCCTGCATCAAATGTCCAGTCAGCACGGATATTCATACCTATTCATACCAGGAGACATCATGCATGCTGGGGACCCCGGTACTAACCTCCATCTACATGTATGACCTGGTCATTCACATACGAAGAAGCCCTACCACAAAGGTAGAGAATCGCAGCACCAATATCAGCATCATTCCCCACGCGGCCTACATACACCCAAACATGTTAGCACAACCAGCACCAGAGGACTCGGAGACGGCGGGAGAGAACCAGGCAAAACCAACATACCAGCAGGAAAATCCTTCCCAGCGCCAACCCCCAACTCCGACTTCAAATCCCTATTCGACCCCCCCGTGGTCATCTCCGTCGGAAACAACCCAGGCGCAATACAATTCACCCTTACCCGCAGCGGCACAAACGCACTCGCCCACTCATGCGTCAAATGCAACAACGCCGCCTTAGCCGACGAGTACGCAAACTGGCCCCTGGAATGCGTCTTCGTGATGGCCGCCACGCTGGCAATGTTGACTACCGAGCTCGACATGCCGGGCGTTGCCTGTCGGCCCTTGTCGAGGAGTGGGAGCAGGGCGGCGGTGAAGAAGTGGTGGCAGGCGACGTTGCCGGCGTAGGCGGTGTTCCATGCTTCGACCCCGTCGCGGGTCATCCAGGATGAGATGGAGTGGGGGTCGGAGAAGTTGACGTCATTGTGGGTGTAGTCGGCGACGGCGGTGTGTTCGGGGGAGACGCCGGCGTTGTTGATTAGGATGTTTATGCCCTTGGATTCGTCTTGGGTTAGTTGGGCTGTTAGGGCTTTTATGCCCGAGGTGTGGGCGATGTCGCCGGGGAGTCTGAATGTCTGAGGTGAGTATGGACTTCGTGAGTTGGTTATTTGATGATTGTGAAGGTGTACGCACGGTATGATCTGGCCGTTCCCGGAATACTTCTGCGCAACGACGTGCAAAAGTTCCTCTCGTCTTCCTACAACGTACACTCTGGCTCCGTTGGCAGCTAGTGTCTGTGCGGCCATGAGGCCGATCCCGGTTCCTCCTCCGCTGACAACGGCGACGAGGCCCTTTACTTCAAAAAGCTTAGGGGCTTCGAGGTTCGCTACCTGTGGGTTTGACGACATTTTCTGTTACTGATGTTGACAAGACTGTGTGCGATCAGTCTGCTGGAGTTCCAGGGACATGGGCACTGACTATATCTAGATTGACTTTGGACATGATGGCATGTTGACATAGGGTTGAGGTCAGCTACCGGATATCGTATAGGGCTGAAATCTATTCATTAACAGGTTATGCTGAACACAACCCGGTAGCCCTAACCGAGCTGTGCCTGACAAAATACTGGATATTCGACTGGACAATAATGTCTCGGGGAGACCCCCGCAAATGCAATGGAACAAGACCTACCACCGGATATATGCAACCAAATCTGTAAAATGTAGAATAGCAACCATAACTCCGGCCAGAAACCCAAGCCCAGAATCCAAAAGCAAACCCTTTTATGCACGTCGACCCGAACGCAATCCGCTATGATCGGATCATGACTGGAAATTCATACTGTAACCACCCGTATTCGGATCCTGAACGAACTTGAAGTTCTCCGTAGACAGGCCAAACGGTTTAAGAATCCCATTCCCCAGCTACCAGCGAGGAAACCAATTGTCAGCGATATGTTCCCAACCACCGAACAGAAAGCCACACTCACCTCCTTCAACTTCCCCATCATATCCGCCATCTCCTTCTCCCTCGCCCCGTTAATCCGCTCAGGAAGCTCCCGAAGCGCCTTCTGTACAATCCGCCTATCCTCCGGCGGCAGAGTCTCCATAGCCGCAAGAGTCTTATAATCCTCCTCAGCACCCTGCAGGTTCGCCCACCCACCGAGTTGTGACTTCGCACGAGCCCGTCTCATAAGAGCCTTTGCTCGTATCCGGAGAACGTCGTTTTTCCTCTCGTCCAACTTCTGTAGCCGTTCGAGTTCCGCTTCTTCGTCCTCGCCGGGGCCGATTTCGACAACGGCAGCACTGTCGGTGTTCATATCTTCATTGTTCTTCACATCTCCCTTCCCCTTCCCCTTGGACTTGGACTTGGCGTTGTCACTAGAAGCTTCCTCGGAACTGCTCTTCTTCCCAGATTCATCATCATCACCATCCTCTCCCGCCTGCCCTGTCCCCGTCTCGTTATTAACCGGCGGAACAACCCGATCCAACCGCTCCACAGAAGCCGTCGCCGAATCCACCGCCGCCTTCCAATCCTCCAATTTCAGATAACACGCCGCCACGTTCGATTTCAAAACGGCGATCTCATAGTCAAGATAGTTCGGGCACGAGGCTAACGCTCGGTCGTAGCATGATATTGCCTGGTCGTAGCATGCGGAGGTGAAGAGCTTGTTGGCTTCGGATTTTGTTGAGTGGGATTCTTGGAGGAGGTGCTGGTTGGTTGGGTTGGTTAGTTTGGTTGATTTGGTTTGGTTTGGGAGAGGGTTGGGGGCTTACGGCTTCGTCTTCGGCGGGGAAGTGGGCGTCGTGGAAGATTTCTTCTTCGTTGTCGCTGTCGGCGTCGCCTTTGGTTGGGGTTGTTTTGTCGGTGGTGGTCATTTTGTGTGTTTATTAGTAGTTTTGGTGAGTGATGGAGAGAGAGAGAGAGAGGTGTAGATACTAAGGTACCCGAAGATGGCTAGATGTCACATGTTCTCCTCGTTCAGAAACAAACCCTACAAACAACCCTACCCTCAACCCTTAACCCTACAACCTCTACGTATATAACTCCTCCATACTTACTACTTACGCTATTCCAAAGAAACCCAACTATGGCATCTCAAGAATCATTGCAGTGAGTTGGCATATAACCGTCTATCTACAAGAACAAAGATCCTCACTAACACCTCCGCAGTCTTCCCCGCATTCGGGCCTGTCTCTTCGACATGGACGGCCTCCTAATCAACTCCGAAGACAAATACACCGACATCACCAACGACGTCCTCCAGCAGTACGGAAAGCCATTACTGCCATGGTCAATAAAGGCCCAATTACAAGGTCGACCAGGGCCAGAGGTATGATACTAATACCTAACACACCCCAAGAGAGAAGAAAGAAGAAAACACAACAATGCTTAAAACAACAACAAAAGGCCCAAAGAATCCTCCTCGACTGGTCCCAACTCCCCCTCGAACCAACCGACCTAGTCCAAAAACAATCCTCCCTACAAGCAAAACATTTCCCGCAATGCCAACCCCTCCCGGGCGTCCGCGAACTCCTCCACAACCTCCGCTCCACCCAATCCACCAACAACCCCAACCCCGTCTACATCGCCCTCGCCACGTCCTCGAACAGCAAGAACTTCGCCCTAAAGACGGACCACCTGCGAGACGTCTTCGACGCGTTCCCGCAGCGGCAGCGCGTGTTGGGGGATGATCCGCGGATTGGGAAGGGGAGGGGGAAGCCGTTGCCGGACATCTATTTGCTTGCGCTGGAGACGATTAATGAGGAGTTGAGGGAGAAGGGGGTGGGTGGTGGGGATATACGGCCCGAGGAGTGTTTGGTGTTTGAGGATGCGGTGCCTGGGGTTGAGGCGGGGAGGAGGGCGGGGATGAGGGTGGTTTGGTGTCCGCATCCGGGGTTGTTGGAGGCTTTTAGGGGAAGGGAGGAGGAGGTGCTGGCTGGGCTGACTGGGGTGCATCAGGAGAGTGGGAAGACGGATTCTGAGAAGGAAGCGGAGAATCTGCAGGCGTGGCGGGTTGAGGGTGCTGGTAAGCCTGGCGAGCTCAATGATGGCTGGGGTGAGCTGCTTCGGTCTTTGGAGGATTTTCCCTATGAGAAGTATGGGATTGTCGTTCCGTGATTCTTCTCTATTGACGACTTGACTTGTGATGACCTGACTCTTGGATGCTCTCATTTCATCCTGTACGTACATGTTAACGAGGTAGATACCCAATGAAAGGCCAGATATCTGTTTCTTGAACAGCACACTTGAAAGGTTGAATAAATAGCAAGAATTCTGTCTGCAATAATACAAAGAAGAAATTGAACGTGTTGAAAGGCCAATATCAACAACCTGTAAGTAATACCAAGGCGAATTCGTAGCCAGTTGATTCCCATCCAAAACCTGTGAATATGCACCAGAGCACAATGATGCCTGGTAAGAAAGGAGACAGGCCGGTATGTAGGAAATCCATCATGAAGCTTTCTCTTCAGGACATGACCCATTTTAGTCAAAGGAGGATTATTTGTCTGCACATCAAAGAAACAAGTACAAAGTGTGAACAAAAAGACGTAGAAGAAGAAAAATACAAAAATCTCGTAAAGTCATTAGCATAAGTCGTGTCGTGTCCTTTTAGAATCGGAGAGGAATCAAAAACCAAATCATCGCTGACAAGCCACGTATCCTCAGGTATTAGCTCACGATCATCAACGAGCTAAAAGGAGCGTCTCTTCTCATGAGTCCGATATTCAACAGCTCCCATCGCCGCAGAAGTGCGCTTACGACCAGTACTAGGAGTCTGCGAACCGCCACCCCTGGGACGCCGAGTTGGAGTCTGTGGTGGCATGAAGGTGTTGGTCGCAGAACCCGGAGTCAACGTGTTCGAAGAGGGAGATCCACCAGAACTTGCGCCAACGCGTGAATGAACCGTATGCGCCTGCATAGAAGACATCCCAGCAGATGTACGAGGTGGTGTGAACATCGGAGCAGACTCCCGCGCCGGCACGGTACGAGGATGATTCCGGGCTAGCAAATGTGGGAGGAAGGCCATCGGGCTGTAACTCGCGATGGGCGGCGAGTGATGATGGCTGATGCCACGAAGGTCGGGGCTTGCATCGTAAGAAGACTTGCCCGAGACGCTGCCTGGAGGAGAAGACTGCATGGATTGGGAGCTCATCATAGGGGACGACTCTTGAGGATAGTTGCCCAGGTTCAGAGATTTCATGGCGCGTCGGTTACGGCCATTGTCCGGAGTCATTGCCGAATTAGCTTCACTCGTGAATCCGCTCGCGGTACTTCCAAAAGGATCGTCCAGTTGGTCATTGTCGACAGTTGGAGAGCTGCTTCCGCCAAGTGCTTGTTTCCCAGCATTCATGACCATGCCCTTGCGTTTGTTCAAGTTTTTGTTTGCCAGAACACGCTAAGTGTCTCTTTAGTACAGGGGAAACGGATTTCTGAATAAACAGGAAGAGAAGAGCATACCTTGCGAGCTCCAATTGGGTCATTCACGAAAGCGTACAAGTAAAAGGGATCCAACAAATGCTTGCAGATAGTCTTCTGGGTCTATAACAATCGGGCTAAATGAGCCTTGCACAGAAACGAACGAGTCCCGAGACTACAAACTTACTGCAAGACAATCCAGTATACTGCAGAGTCTATCACCAAATGTATAAAACTCGCCGGTTTGCTTCGGATTTGGCATGAAATCCGCCATCAATGGCCCAGTTCTATGACGGCCAACAGTCGCTTCCTGAAGCCAAGTCAGCTACCAGCATCCAAAGCTAACCAGAGGTAAGTAGACTCACAAGAATGTTCCAGGCCACTACTTCAATCCTAACGTCAGGGTACTTTCCCTCCGCAAATGGCTTTATCATGCCTGGGTTATCCTGCGCACGTTCAGTACTGCTCATTGCATTGAACAAGGCTTTGACCATTGCTCGCTTCTGATCCACCGTCTGAGGAAGTGTGGGATCATCCGGTTCTTCGTCAGGAGACTCAATGGCGTTTGCTTCTTCGATGCAAGTGAAGAATGTATTCATATCAGCATTCTTGTCAATGGGGTTAAGAACCGTCTCTAGTGTCGGAAACGCAATGGCAGGATTTGCAGGACGAGTCAATGTTTCCTTGACACTAGGTCTTGGTCGACTTTGAATGGGAGGCATGGGCGTTTCTTTCTTCACCACACTTCGTCGCGCTGAGTCCCCGAAGTTGAAAACATGTTTCTCAAGGACGCGAGGACTGTCATCCGATTCCTCATCAGATAACCTTCCAGAACAGTAAACAAAGGGGTGTCTGCCGCCAGATTGACGTATGCACTCGGGATCGATAGCACTGGCGTCTGTCGGATTTTCTTCTGTAACCTCGCTTATACGTGGAGTTGGACTAGGGGGATACTGAGAACCCGGACTCATTTCAGGACCAGAAGGTTCAGCGTGCATTTCTGGTTCAACGAAAAGTTCATGGATCCTAAACCTAGTTGTCAAAACCAGTCCAGTAGAAGACGCTTTCTTAAGACAGGTGCCATACTGTTGTATATGTTCATCGTCGCTCAATGCTTCAGCGCCATCTACATCGTAGGCTGGAGCTGGGGCTGCGGAAATGGTTTGCAGGGGGTTGTATTGGCGAGACGATCCTGACTGCTTAGCCATATCCCGAGGAGGCGTTCCTGAAGGACGCGTGCTGGTACCAGTAGTACCTGCCCAGTCCCTGCACACATGGATAGGTCAGAAGTGTTCGAGGAATCTCTACTTCTAATTACTTACCAAGGCATATCGAAAACAGGACTTATTTCCTCCATGACATTGAACTCGTCAAGGACATCAAACTCGTCGTTGTCTCTAACGTTTATCGCCTGGAAAGTTCCTTCAAAATGAGACATGGCGTACAGAAGCATATGCTAGAGAAAAAGCGAAACGACAAACAACAAGAAAAATAGAAAAGGAGCGACAATGTCAAGTATCAGATACAGACTCAAATTGTTATCAGATTTTAGTGCTGAGTTCAACGTCTTTGAAGGTGGTTGTCTGACAGAGAAAAAGAAGACTAGGGAGATTCTCTGCGGGAAAGAGAGCTGGGGGGGCAACTCTGTCCACGGCATAGAGAAATCCCAGGAAAGATGGCTGGAAAGAAAGTCGGGCGGTGCGAGTTGTTGGGGAGAGTGAGGTGAATGGAGTCGACATTCATTGGAATCGATGGGAAACTCCATTACTGAGGCGAATCCCAAACAATCGAACGGTGAGGGGACAACCTGACTGTCACTCGACATTCGACAGTCATCTCTGAGACTCTGGGTGCGTTTCTCTTATATTGAAGCGTTTCTCTTGTCCTGGCTTCAGTCGGTTTGCCGTCGTCCTTGAAGGACACAATAGAAGTCATGGCTCATTGAGCTTCTAGAACAAACGTTAGCAATCATATTGAACCAGTGAAGTATCGATGTAATCAATGGAAGCTCATACATTTCAAAAAGTCAGCACATTTGCTCAATCAACTCTCAAAGATCCATGTCAGGAAATAGAGGAAATGGTGCCATGGCTATCGAGCAGTGAGCTATCATAGATGCAGTCCATCGTGATCTGCAGCACTCGTCGATGGTTATGACCAATGTTCCAGGAAAGGCATGGACCAGACTTTCAGGCTGTTATCAATTTTCGTGGCCGACGGCTTCGTGGTATCAGATTCATAGTCTGGATAGTGTCTCTGACCTGAGCATGTTGCTGCCACTGTCCCCGTGGAATGAAAGAGAGTGCTCGTCACCGAGTCTGTGCTTGAATTACTATGCATGCCCCTAGATTCAAACAATGGAAAGAAAAGGCTTACCATCATGCACCTGCCATTCCCAGTCTGGATCCTGTGGTCCAATCGAATATATCGGATCCCTCCAAACTCTCATGAAGCCGTCCGTCCCTCCGGCCCAGATTTCATGACCTTCACCTTCACTAGAAGGCACAATGTCAATCTTTGTCCGTTGGTTTGTGAACGCTTTGCGTCCCCGCAGCCACCCTAGCAATTGTCCAGTGACCCTAATGTCGTAGACCAACACGCCGTCACTTTTTCGTTCTGCTATATACAAATACCTCCCACACGGACTCCAGAGAAGTTGGGTGACGCCACGACCGCCAATATCGCGGTTAGCTTCTGTCTTTGCGACGTTGAAAGTACCCAGCAATTGGCCACACCCGTTCGACCCATAAAGACCAACTTGCCTGGTGAAAGTCCCCGCGGCTAGAATACCGTCTGCAGCTGGGTTCATAGACATTGCAGAAATAATGCCCTTCATACCTACTCCGCCTCCAACAATTTGCTTGCGCTTACTGGGTATAGTAGGCATCCACGAGACGGGGCCTTCGCTTCCAGGACGAGATACATCAAAGAGGCAAATGAGGCTATCAGAACCGGCGAGGAAGTGAGTCCCGCCGAAGGCATGCGGGTATAGAAGTGTATTGGGTGTGATGAAGCTTTCCGTTGTAGGGTTTATTAAAGAGTAAGAAGCTAAACATGTTGGCGCCAGAGCGGATGCAAGCCTAATAGGGTGATCTCGAACAGATGAGAGGAACAATGTGGTCGAGGGCTCCTGAAGGGAGTAATATGGATAGATGGCCGTCGCATAGGTCGGTTCCGCTGAGGGAAGGACAGAATAAGGAGAAAGTTTGTGTGGCGTCTGTCTCTCTTCTAGAAGATCTGGAGGTCTATATCCCGTTAGTCGATGAAAGAACTCTGAAGGAGAACTCGGTACTAACAAGATGAACGTTCTTATATGATGGTCTGCCGAATCCGTCAAAAGTGTCGTGCCATCCGGAGACCTGCAATTGAACCGTTTAGATAGTCCACCACGAGATGAGAAAGAAAAGACCAAACCCTGCAGTGCTCACCATTCCATGGATTTGAAATAATTGGTTTCCGAATGGCATCTACCACTGAAGCCTGCCGTCTGTTCTCCCTTTCCCAGATCTTGATGGTGCGATTCCGACCCCAACTCATCCGACTCTTGGGTTGAAGCCACACATATCGGCTTCCAATCCTGCATCATTGTAGCTGAGTCTTATGTGTCTGCTCAGGAGGGAGACGTATGTCTAGACAGAGAACAGGATGTCTGAATTCAATTGCAATATAGTATCTTATTTATTCACTTCCAGCCTTCCATGGAATTGAGCTCGGTACAGAAGAAAATCTGAGATAATTCGATTCTCAGGGCCAACGCAAGTCAAGTGAAATCAGTACACGAGGGAAGAAATCATTAACAGCTAGCTGCGAAGCATGCCATCAAGTAGTATTACTGCTGCAGCTTCACAGTCCTTCACTAGGCCAGAATTGTAAGCGTTTCTGCCATATCATTATCACTCCGTCATCTTCTTGATGGATTCGTGTTGAGGTGAAGTCTCCCTTCGGTGGAAAATTTCCGAGAAAACTGTCGGAACGGAGAAACCTTCTCCGACATGCTGTCACTATCAAATTCCAAGACAACCTTTGTTTATTCTCACTGACAGAAGTAGTGACAGTGTCAAACAGCTTACTCGGAAAGTCGCATCTGAGGGACAGTGCTGCTGCCAAGGCCATCTTGCTGGGATTGTCGTTGTCTCAAATCTGCAAATATGAGTTTGTTCTCCCCGAAAACTTCTGGTCCTTCAACAGGAGGACTTTTTGGCGGTTCTCTATTGTAAGTGAATTCATTTGTTCAGAATCGTCGCTCGGGTTAATTGCATTTTGTTACAGCTTCAAAGCGTATTTCCTTGACCATTTACTCCGTACTGCTTGCTTGAGTACCAACTAATTCGACATCAACCAGTGGCAGCGGGAATACGCAAAACACCTCTTCACCAGCGACAAGCGCACCAGGGAATACCGGCGGAGGTCTCTTCTCAAATCTCGGCAATTCAACGGCGCAGCCTAAGCCTTCTGGCGGTCTGTTCGGCGGTGGAAGTACACAAAATACTGGATCAAACATGTTCGGGTCTCTAGGTGGTGGACAGCAGCAAAACACTGCGACAAGTGCTGGCGGCGGTGGTTTATTCGGATCCTCCTCAACGGCCACTTCGTCGCAACCACAACAGTCGTCAAGCTTGTTTTCGGGCTTAGGTGGAGGTAGTAATACTGCACAGAGCGGAACCACTGGAGGTGGTCTCTTTTCAGGCGCTGGTGGAAACTCAACAACACAACCGCAATCTAAACCGCTCTTTGGTGGGCTTGGGACTTCGACAACTGGTGGTGGTGGTGGTGGTGGACTTTTGTGAGTGGCTATCCAAAACGTTACATAGCTGCACTGTCCTAATTTCGAGACCGGCTGCTAACTGGCGTGCAGTGGTGGAGGTACAAATACCACGCAACAGCAACAGACACAGAAGCCTACGCTTTCGCTGTTTGGAGATAAGCCAGCAGGAACCCAGCAACCACAGCAGCAAACGGCGGCTGGTAGTACAGTCATTCCTGGCGTCAAAGTCGACACTAGCAACCTACTGCCAACGACCAAGTACGAGAGCTGCGTTGATGAAATAAAGAAGGAAATAGAGACGGTGGATAACTACATTTTGAACCAAATAAAGATGTGTAATGAGGTGGCGGATTTGCTTCCCACGATCGACAACCAAGGTGCCACGATCCCCAACGACGTCGAGTTTGTACAAGGCAAGCTCGAGACAATGCAACATGCGCTTGAAAACGACGCCACGGATATTGACCAAGTACGCGGTCTGGTAGCTCGCGATGCAGCAGAGGCACAAGTTGCGTTCCGTGCAATAGACACTCTGAAGCTTCCCTTGCAATTCCAAACAACAGGAGGCGTGGGATGGATGAGCCCGCATGACTCGAACCTGGCCGATCGACGACCGATGCGCTCGACTCGTAAAAACACGTTGGCACTTCCCGACGATGTTGAGAGTGATCCCTCCACAGCCGTCTCTATCAACGGAGTCCCGGTCAACCTCGTCGATTACTTCTCCCAGCGGTCCGACGAGATGGGCACGGTGCTAGATATCTACAAACGCAATCTTAAAGAAATCGAAGGACACCTCTCTGGGGTCGAGAACACAATGAACCAGCAAGTCTACGAGTTTATGGCGTCGAGGAGTCCGGATGGTACAACAGGGGCAACTCCAACGCCAAAATCGGTCGTCAGCGCCGTTTCCGATACGCTTAGGGATGTTGAAGCTGGAATCATGGGCGTCGCCGATAGGTTGGGCGATGTTAAAGACCAGGCGCAGGATGTGATTCTTGGGCCACCATCGTTTGGTGCTAGCAAGTTGGACGTATGACGAACCAACAATGAATGGTCCAAGGTGGTTGAAGAAGTTTCCTTCCTTTGTATTTACATCAACGGGGTCTCGATCTTTGGATGCGGTGGACATAAATGAGTTTTAGCATGCGCACAGTTAGCATCTGGCGAGGCAAGGCGTTTCTAGTTTTTTCCTAATACCATTAATGCTAAAGTATGGATGGCTTTTTAAGATTTGAGGTAAATCTGGCGGTCCCAAAGGAGTGGAACTTTTAAGGACAAAAACCGTTGACGGACAATGATTAATCCGACGAGTTTATCTTATCTTATCTTAGATACGATTGACATCGAGATCGGATTAAAAGTTAACGCAACAGGAGGCGAAAGTTGCGCAATAATCTACCGTATCCGCCCGGCCGGAGCTGGATCACAGATGCTGGACTTACCGAACCAGAGAATCCGGTCACTACGGACCCAGACTCCAGTTGCGTTCGATGATCGATGTTTGAACTATGAACTTTGAAACTGCAATGTGCACTGTGCTACTCCCACTCCCAGTGTCCTAAGAATAATGAAGAAGCGGTCAGCTTCAGGTCCGGAATACCCCTGCTCGATAATGCGGCAACAAATGCCTGTGATGGAGGAGCATATCCTACCGCGGGGTGTCATTCACTCCGGGATCCTGGTCATTGATTGCCATCAACGTCAGAAGGAATTGCGTGCTTCCTCAACTGGCATTTCCCGAGTTCAATTCAATGAGGTGACCGCAAGTGGCCGCAACCGGAGCTATCATGGAACAACCTGGAGAAAGCCCCGGCGTGATGTGGCGGCCCTGGCCCCTGAGTATGCTTGTTAAGCAGGCTTTGGGTGATTGAGCCTTGTCATGGCGTTATCTCCAAATCAGGGGAAAGGGAAAGTGCGTAATGTGGCAGGCCTGGCTTGGTTCCCTGTTGGTGCTGCAGGCGCCGGTATTGTTAATGCTGCCACCGTCTCCGTCACCGGACTATAAAATAAAGCCCTTATCTCTTCTCCAAGCTGCCTATATCGTTCCTTGGTTTCTCACTTCGTTTCTCCAGAGCCGAAAGTGACATAACGAGTCATATTCTTTTGTCATCCTTCGTCACATATTCATCATATTGCTTCCAGAGACATACCAATCTGAAACGCCTTGATAGAGTTGGACAATATCATGGCTCCGTCCTTGGTAGACCTTGTTGTTCCCCAAACTGTGGGAGACTTACCTGTCCCCAAGTCCGGCTTCTTCCCCGGGAAAGAGTCTGTCCAGGGCAACAAGTTTGGATACGAGCCGGGCCGCACACCCGTTGAACATCATGACAGCTATCCCTATGAAGATCTGCTTCCGTCCTTCCCAGATTTACATTACGAGCCCTTAGAACCTCTACCTTACGAGGACAAAGGCCTCCGTGGAGACCAAAAGTTCCGCAATTTGCTCCATGACGCGACTGATATCTTCGACTACAACCCCAAGATTGGAACTGAGGTTCATGGTGTCAACCTGGCTAAACTGTCAGATGCCCAAAAAGATGACTTAGCGCGCTTGATTGCCGTTCGTGGTGTTGTTTTCTTCCGCAACCAAGACGATTTTGATATTGATACACAACGGAATTTGGGGAAGTACTTTGGGTCACTACACAAGGTATGTTGAGACATATTAGCTAGGCTGGCTACTTGAAATCGTCTGACCCTTTTTATAGCATGCTACGACCGCTGTTCCTAGGAGAGGAGGCTTGGAGGATGTTCATGTAGTGTTTACTGGCGAGAACTCTACGGACCAACGAGCATTGTTCAAACCAAGTTTCCTATGGCATTCTGATGTAAGTTGATTTACTTTTGTACCAGAAGTTTAGTTTCATTAACTTTATTTCTGTTCTAGGTAACTTATGAGGTACAACCACCGTCGTACACGTCTTTAAAGCTTCTCACTGGACCCAGCCGTGGAGGCGGCGGTGACACGCTCTGGTCATCACAATACGCAGCATACGATGCACTATCTCCATATATGCAAACATATCTCAAGAGTCTCACGGCGGTACACTCAGCGGACATGCAAGCGGCAGATTCCCGTGCAATTGGCCGACCTGTCCGCCGCGAGCCTGTCACAACAGAGCATCCTCTAATTCGAACTAACCCCGTTACTGGATGGAACGGACTATTTTTCAATCCAGGCTTCGTGACAAAGATTGTGGGGATTCCTAAAGTAGAAAGCGATGCAATTATAAACTACCTCACTGAGGTCATTTCTACCACGCAGGAAGCGCATGTGCGATTCCAGTTGAACAAGGGCGATGTGGCTTTCTGGGATAATCGGTCAACTGTAAGTTTTGGCCATGAGTGGTGATTAACGCTCTGATCTGAAGCGTCGCCCATTAACACCATAACCAGGTACATACGGCTTCATACGGATTCGCTCCGCATCGTCGCCATGCTGTTCGAGTTGCACCCCAAGGAGAACGTCCTGTCTTGGACCCTGCGGGCAAGTCCCAGGAGGAAGAATATGCTGCGCTGTACGGGCTTCCGTTGGTTGACAAAAACGGGGCGCGTCAGTCTAACTATAACGATTAACGATTGTATCTGTTTCTTGTCTTGTTTTTATGAAGCGTTGTTATCAAGGCTAGTTCGCAGCCATAATAATCAGGAACGAATTGTTACGTTTTGACCAAGAAGAGTACTATTCTCTACTACATTGATACACTCCAGTTGTAGGGATCTTCTGGTTTTCTCATGTAAAGCACGTGCTTGGAATCTCAGATCAACTCCATTCTCTTCAAGACCACCCACGAGTATGTTACTGACATCAATCAAGAAACTTACGTTCCCAAAAGGAAGAAAACAGAACATCCCAAATGGAACAAAACCCACCACCAGAACCAACTTTACTAGAATACGCCAACTTTTACGGCCTAGCGACCGACTTCAGCGCGGTGCATCCACACGAATGCATCAGCCACGCCATCAAAGCCGCATACGACCATAACTTAGACCAAAACCCGGAAGATTTCTCATCCACCTTTGACACACAGCTAGCTGCAGCCCAATCATCGGTTGAGAATTCCATCCGCAAGGAGAAACTGAGCGTCAGCAAGCATGATGCGCATTATCTGTCTACGGTTATCAAGAATGCGAGGTCGACAAGCTTGTGCAAGACAGGCACCAGTGCCAGCACCAGCACCAGCAATAATGACTGGGAGAAGCCGCACGCAGAGTCTCAGTGTTGTAACCAGAGGGGGATCCAGAAGCTTGCCGTTCCTCTTCTCAGAAGGGGCGCAGGTGATTATGACGACGGGTTTCTCGACGTGAAGCCGTCGAAGAAACCGTCTGCTTCTCTGAAGTGCGAAGATATGGTAGATCTGCGCCATTTCAATGAGAACGAGGGCGAATTGCAGCAAGGCGAGGATTTAGGGTTCCTTGATGATCTATTCCGGGAGGCCGGTGACATAGCACGAAAAATCCAGAGAGAAAAACTGGAGTGCTCCAGGGATGCGCTCCTCCTGATACAAAAAGTCAAGCAAATTGAGAATCTAAACGCTAAGGATGTGGAGGGTTACTTTGACTCTGTGTCTGAGAGGCTCTGTCAGGTAAGTGCTTACTACCAGTACATCATGCTCAGTCCGGGTCTTAGGAGGTGTGCATATCACTGAGCCATAGAGATATACCACCATGCTCACTGATTCAGAGGGCGAAAAGCTATCAGACGAGTCCCTTAATTCTCAGTCCTAAGGATTTTGATGATGTCTCCTATAACACCCCGCGTACTTACACGACATCTCACATGCTACCTAGTCCTGTCTCCTCTGACGCACAATTCAGATGCGCAGCGGGTCCATCGCCTATTCCCCGGCCGAAACTGGGTGAATCCCGAACCCACCAGGAGCAAGCTAGCAGTAGCCCGTTACGGGAAGGGCTTCAGATCGTCAAGAAGAAGCTAATACAGCGGGCTGGGTTTGACCACAGGGAACCTGTCCCTGTATTTGACCAGCAGGAAGATTCAGACGTCGGAGGACAGAAAGGTAAACCTGTCTACCCAGATGAGGTTATTGTGATTTCCTCGTCTCCGCCTCCGGAGGCTCAGGGTGACGATACAAGAGATTGCCATGTTCCAGAGACGGAGGGTCAACCGAAATGCCGGAATGAGGGAGGTTCTGCTGAACGGCCAGAGAAGGAGCGAGCTTCATCTAGAAGCTTGGTTGATCCAATTTCACGAATATCGGGGGCAGAAAACACAGTTCACAATGATAGCGCCGCTCAGTCTACAGGGGATCTGGGTGGAAATACAGATATCCTCGAAGGGGATACCAATACCCAAACGCAAACCCAAGAATTTGCTCCGAAGAGCTCTACCAGTACTCGTATTAGTGAGCGCGCTCTACAACCAAAGAAACGAAAACGCAACAAAGCAAACCCTACAATCCCCAAGACAAAAAAGCGCAGGCCAAATCCACAGCCAAAACCAACAACCACACCACCCAAAAGCGCTGTTGCATCACAATCCGCAGCCTGCAAGCCACTCGGCTCTTTGTCCAGGTTCATGGAAACCAGGGGGAAAGCCATCCCGAACCCGGAGCCAAAGCCGCAGGGGAGTTTAGCTCCTTGCACTGTCAATCCCGAGTCCGAATCCAGCCCTAACGACGCCGTTGACTCAAAGGACGCGGAAATGGAAACTGGCCATGAAAACGCAGATATCGATGAGGATGCAGATACGGACACATGCAGCTACGCATACGCAGCCCTAGCACCACAGAGCCAGAACAAAAATACACCTACACTACTATACCTCTCAACAACCCTCCTCAGAACACACCTCCAACTCATCCGGATGCTCGAGGGGATGCCGAATCCACCAACCCTAATATACCGAGACTACAACAACAACAACAAACCATCCCCATCACCATCACCGTTCCCGTTAAAGCTATACCCCCATCTCCCCCAAAACCGAACACAAAAACAGAAAAAGAAAACCCACCACTCACCCCCAGAAGCAGACATCATCATATCCCCCTCAACCGGGATCCTCCTCGCCCCATCACAAGCCATGACCCAAACATACCTACCGGGCCATAGACCGGATTGTCCAGAGATCAGCAACATCAAGGAGATAAACTCTCCCCTTCGAGAACGCATATTCCGTCTCTCGTCGCGGTACGAGCGGTTATATGTATTTATCTGTCATCCGGTGGATATTAGGGCTATGAGTGGTACTTCTGCTTCCACGCGTGGTAGTGCGGAGGACCGCAGACGGACGCAGCAGAGAAAACTATCGCCAACGGCTGATAAAATGACATTATCGTCTCTGACCGCGTTGAGTGCGTTCTGCGCCTCCCTATCAGCGGGGGTACGGGTGCGAGGAAGAGAACGGTGTTTTGGATCTGCTACAGCTACAGCTACAGCTACCGCAACTGTGACGCCCATCCTACTCCCCGCAAAGCCGGAGATAGCCATCAACTGGATCCTGGCATTGGCAGACAAACACACGCCCAAGTTGAGTAATAACCCTGATGACGATGAAACGGCAGTAAGACAGAAGATACTCGCCCATCACCATCACCAAGGAGACGAAACGCGTTGGGAAGGATTCCTACGAGAAGCGGGCTTGAATCCCTTTGCTGCGCGGGCTGTATTGGGTGTCTTGGGCGGTTATACGCATCACCAAGGGAGTACTCACAATAGCAGCAGTGGTGAGTCTGACGTGTATGGATATGCACCGGCGCTCTCTACGTTCGTTGAGATGTCGACTGAGGAGCGGAAACGGCTCTTTAGAGAATTGATTGGGGAGAGGGTGTTGAGGAGGGTTGAGAGTGTTATTGACCGGGATTGGCAGTGTGACTGGGCGTTGGACTTTGATGTTGACGGGAGTTATGAATAACGTGCATAGTTGAAAGTTCATAGTGAGCACTGAAGTTGATACCTGGTAGGCCTACCTCGGGCAAACCCGGACAGCATACCAAGAAACCCACCAACTTCTGAGGGCTTCACTCCCACCACAACACTCTATAGCACTTTTATGTGCTCATAGGGCTATATTTAAAGCATTAAAAAACAATTCTATGAACCAATTTTTCTTTCCGGCTGAGCGTTAGGAGGTTGAAGCGCCTTGAAGTTTTGAGCGTTTCTGGTGGGAAAGGTTTCCCCAGGAGCCCATTCCGAACCAATCACGGCTTTTACACGTGACGCAGGTAAAGTTTTTGTGGGTCTCAGAGAGTCTGACTGGAGCTGATTGGATACTAGTTAAGGATTGGTTCGAGGCAGGCATTCAAGTACGGAGTACAGCAAGGGCATTGACAATGACATGCCTTAATCTTGAACGGCCGATAGTTGGGGTCAGCCAGTGACACAGTAGTGTATCATGGATTCATGGTCTTCTATCGGAGTCAATAATTGCGGCCAGCAAATTCCGCTACATACAAGGTCAGGCACTCAGCCGGCAGTCAGAACTGACCAGCTCTCCGTCAGCGAACATACCATACCGTACGAAGTCATATCATAGGAAAGAAAAAGGACAGAGTCAGTAGAGCGGAGATCATTCGTATCTGTAATTAACACCCTTTTCCCTAACAAAAAGGAACCGCTGGACTTATAATAATACACCCAAAATGTAAACAGACATATGCAAAATCAGTAGTACAACGTAGCAAGGCAAGAAATTATCCATCCCGCACTTAGACCAAAGGTAGGTTAGGCTGAGTAGGTAAGGAGAAGAGAACAGAGTGAAGGAACAGCCGCAGTTAAGGGTTCCTTCGGCGAAGAAATGGCTTTTTTCTGCGTATAAGATTTATGGGGTTTGCGCGTATAAGTACACCCCGCAAAGAAACATAAGACGGAAACGGAAGAGAAAATCAAGCGCTATCTATCTTAATTCTCGCGGATCTTGGCGAGGAGCCTGGAATCACCGTTAGCAATGTATTCGCCAGGATTATACACAAGACGGCTAATGGAATACATACTCAAAGTCCCGGAAGAGGGTGAAATCATTATCACCGACCTTAAGGGCGCTCCCACCGAACTGAATCGCACAAGTTAGCACAAGAAACCCACCGAATACCAAAATCAAAAGAAAAGAAAAGAGGAAAAGGGTAAACCCACCTGAGGAACAAGAACCTTATCACCAGGAGCAACGCTCATAGGAATGCGCTCACCATCCTTAGTCAAACCACCGGGTCCCACGGCAAGGACCTTGGCCTCGTTCTGCTCCTTTACGCTGCTCTCGGGGAGGTAGAGACCGGAGGCGGTCTTGGGCTCGGGCTTGATGCGCTGGACGAGGACGCGGTCAAGGAGAGGGACGAGGTTCTTGATGTTGCGGATGGAGGACTAGACGGAGAATCTGGTTGTAAGTAGACTGTTCGAATTGGTGTATTTGCCTGTTGGTGGTTGTTGTTGCTGGTGAGAGTTATCTTTCACCGATATGATGCAACTCAACACTCAACTCGGCTCGGCTCCGATGCAGCAGGTGTACGTACCATTTTGATTAGGGAGTAGTGTGTTCGTGGTGGTTACGAGATGCGAAAAATGGACGGCGATAGTATTATGAATCCGGACGGGCAAAGAAGAATGGTTTATGAGGAAAATATATAGAGAAGAGGAAAAGAGAAAGACTGAAAAGCGCGAGAAATTTCCAGAATGCCAAGACTCGATGCCGGGTTGTTTTTTCCAGCGATGCCGAGGGTCACGTTTTCTCCTCCGACGCTCTCTAGCAGGTGTAGGTATCCTCGGGGAATGGCTTCAAGTTTGGAACTGGTTGGGTTTCTTGCTAGGGCTCTCTACGACCTTGTCCAGGGTTCTAGCTGGCCATTGGCGTTGTCTGTGGTGTTCGTTTTGGGGAGATGAGCTCCTTTCAACCTGATGAGAGCTCCATATGCCCGAAGAAGCTTGGATTAGGGCATAGGTCTCGTTCTCTCGGACAGACTGGATGAGCTGGCTGCACAATATGTATGCTTCTATATCATTCTCCTGATAGCTGGCATTGGGTATTTTGTTTATAAACATGCAATTGCAAAGCTCCAACTCCCATCAATCCTCTACCACCTTCTACCGCCTCGTCCTCGTCCAAATCCCCCGCGCTGGTCAAACCCTCCAAAACCCATTGGTGGTTGACCGGGTTGTGGTCCAAAACCTGGCTGGGGCTGTTGTCCGCCGCCTGGGCCGGATTGACCCATCATTGCCTGCGCATGCTGCATGAATGACATGGGATCCATAGACGAAGGATCCAACCCCTGCGCCATCATGCCTGTCAGCATGCCCTGCATAATCTCCGGCGACATCTCCGGCATCCCAGGCATCCCAGGCATTCCCGGCGGTGCACTCCCCGGAGGCGGTCCAGCAGCCGGCTGCGACCCGGGAGGCATCGGCGGCATCCCCATAGTCAGAAAAGCCTGCATCTCATCCAACTGCTTCTTCTGCCCTCCAACCTCCTTCCGCAGCTCCTGCTGCTTGAGACAGTAGCTCGCCCAGGTGAACTCGTCGAATCCGTAGTTGAAGTAATCGGTGATGTCGGACCCCGGCCGTCTCCATGGTTTGTCGTCTGTAGGGAAATCGGCGTCCATGTCGGTTGACATGATCGGTTTTCCTGTGACCGGGTGTATGGGGTTTGCGTTTACGTCGATCGTCGATGCGTGGACGGGTGGGTAGGTAGTCCCTGGTCTTTGCGGTTGTGGTGGTACGGCTGGTTTTACGGGTGCGCTCACCCCGACTGGGGTTGGGGAGGGTTCGACTTTGGGGATGGCCGATGGTGTTGCTGATTTTGCTATCGAGTCGGTCGATGAGGGTCGCTGTATCTCGCTGCTCCGTAGCGACGCATGACGCGGATGTTGACTATTCAAATGTCAGGATATCGGACGCGTTCATGGACGAGTTAGCTGATAGTAACATACACTTCTGGCGGTGCCGACTCGACTGGAGCATCCGTAATGATATTAAAGTCATCCTGGGGAGTCCATTAGTAAATTGTACGCTCCAATGTAGAAGAAAAGCCCATGGCTAACCTCGTCATCCTCGACTTCTACCTCTTCCTCGTCCTCATTTGCGTTTTGCGGTTTACTTTCTGCCGGCGGTTGTTGGGCATTATTCGGGGTCTGCCCGACGGGGACTGCGTCGGCGGGATCATAGAAATCATCGTCTTCTTCGTCCATGGTTCTGAGATTGAGAATATTGGTATCAAGATTCAAGATAGAGCGCGGTTTTGGAGCTGCAGACAAAGATCTCCAGATCTCGACTTTGTTTTGTTTGCATCATACGGAGTACGGTGCTGAGGAAAGCTATTGCTAGCTTTATATTGCGCTGTTAGGCTGTTTTTCAAAAAAAAATTCAAGGCCTGCTGGCTCAATGGAAGAGCGTCTGACTACGAATCAGGAGGTTGCAGGTTCGACCCCTGCGTAGGTCAATTCTTTTTTCCTTTTTTTTTTTTCCTTCTTTTGCTATCATTGGCCAATCATACTCGACCCTTGCTTGTCAGTGCACAAACTCACTGACTGCAAAAATTGCAAATTGCACCAAATAGAGAGGTACATACGACATTGCCAATGATCTAACAAGGGCCCGACTACTAAAATATATTTATTTTATTGTTCTCGACCAGAAAGTCGGCATAATGATTAATGAACTCGGCTGCTCGCACAGGATGTCCGCACGCTGCCATGCCGGTGCGAAGTCGTCGACAAGGTGGCAGCCATTGTCCTAACTCTGCCAGGCCCATATGGATGAGCGAACTCAGCGAAGTCTGAAGAACAGCGGATGCCAGAATGCCTTGCCACGGAAGACAAGCAATAGATGGACCTGGTGCTGAGGGGCTCCGTACTGGATATACCCTTGTACGTGTGATACGTACAGGGAAACTGCGAGGGGAAGTAGGCGTTGCCGGTAGGTTCCTCGGGCCTCCCAGTTATACCTATATCATACTACCTACCTAGTAGGTAACGGGGGGAGGAAGTTGAAGCCTGGGAGGCCGGATCAGGGAAAGTATTGACCTCTACTTACACTTGCACCAGCACATATAATGGTGAGTTTGGTCTGTTTTCTCTTTCCTCTTTCTCTCTTTGGCATGATTTCTACCAGCTTGGGATGATATATTTGCTGGAATTCATGAAGAGAGCCCTTACAAGTCGATCTTAAGGCTTCAGAGAGCTGCAAGGCCAGCGACATATTTTACGCAGCATCTATGGTGAATAACTTTGTGGGCCACTTGTCACTGCTTAAATTCAGGCGAGATCCCTCTTACAGTACGACAGCATACTACTGTCAACGACTTGATTATCTTCTCGGCTAGCTTGCATGGAAGAGGAAAAGAAAGAGAACAACGCGCCTATCCTTTGGGACAAGATCAAGATGGCCTTCTCATATATTCCCCTTGAGCTCATGTACCAAATAGCCGAATACCTCGATTTCGAAAGGGACATCAATGCCTTGGTTCGAACCAGCAAACGCTTCTACAGTGCCCTAAATCGTTATCTCCACCGGCACCATGTTGAGCATTGGGACGCCACTGCATTCAGATTTGCTTGCGAATTTGGGTTTTCTAATTCCATGCGCATGTTCCTTGACCAAGGAATGTCGCTTGACGCCGGCGATCGTGGCTGGTGCCCTCTCACCCTTGCTGCCGTTTATGCTCGCGAGGATATTGTGGAGTGTCTTCTCGAAAAGGGCGCGGATCCTAATGCCACAAAACCTTTGGGGGTGTTTGATGCCGGATACGTTACTGGAACTCGCGATAATTGGGGGGAACCTTTCGATGCCGCCGTCAGGAAAGGACACGAAGGTATCGTGCGGCTGCTGATACCGCACATGAGGTCCGTGGACTACTTTGTGCGGTCTCCCAACATGAGTTTCAGCACAGATGTGTATGGTGTCAATGGCACGACGCCCCTAGCATTGGCGGCCGAGAATGGGCATCTGAACTTGGTTAAAATGCTGGTCGAGGAGCTCAAGTGCAATGTGGAGCCTACTCGACATCAAGAAGCCGGGAGAATAACTTGGAAAGAGATGTCGCCTCTGGTCCGCGCGGCTTATAGGGGTCATACCGATATCGTTCAATACCTCCTTAGCGTTGGGGCAGATTTGAATGCTAGATCTGGAGTATCTTGGGGGACGGTTCTTGGATATGCCGTAGCCGGCAATCGTTTCGAAACGGCGAAAACCTTGATTGAACATGGTTCAGATCCAAATCATCTCATTGGAGCTCAGCATCACTTTACAGTTGGTGAGATCATTATACACCCCCTGGCCTGTGAAAATGTCCTCGGGAACCAAGAAATGGTGAATCTCCTGTTCCAGCATGTCGACTTGGAACGAATACTTAAATGCAGCGTTGAGGATGTCAACTTCCTTGTGCCTATTGCCGCCGCATGTGGGCTCGACGGTATCGTCCAACGATTGCTGGATGGGGGATGCGACGTGAATTTAAGGCTTACCGTTTGCGTACCAAATTTCTCTGCTTTGGCAGACGCTGGCAGTGCTCTCTACTTTGCTTCCAAATTCGGTCATGTTAGCGTTTCTCAAATCCTGCTCAGCCATGGTGCTGACCCAAAAGCCGACAAGTCTCTGAATCCGCTCATAGCAGCGGCAAACGCTGGTCACCAGCAAGTGGTTGAACTTCTACTTGACGCAGGAGCAGATCCATATGCCATACTTACACTGGCCGCTCGATCTGAACCTTTGTTTAGAATGCTCCTAAATCGTGGTGTTGATCCGTCAAAGCTAAGTCTCAACACGATGTTGAATCTTCTCAAAGAAGCCCTAAGCTCCCAAAACGTCTCTATCTTGACGACGTTGCTAGACACGCAGTCCAGTCTATTGATTGACGGGAAACATGGCGTTTTCGAGTTTGTTATGGTACAGGCAGCAGAAGCAGGAATCGCAATGTTTGAGTGTATGATGCAATACGCTTGGTGCAAATATGGTCTGAAACTAGGACCGCAAAGCAGTGGCTCGGAAGACGTCCTACTGTGCGCCATTCGAAATCAACATGCAAGGGTTGTGGAAGTATCATTACTACGCTGTGGTTTGAAGTTGGAAAGCCACCATATGGTAGAATATATAAAGTGGGCAGCATGTGGGGACGACTCTACCAGAGCGGAAGATATGCTCGACGTATTGCTACGACACGGTGCCGACATCAATGCAAGGTGCGACGCCGAGGAAGACACATGTCTCTCGTTTCTCGTCAAATCCCGACATGTTCAGGGAATAAAGCTTGTTATAAAACGCGGCGCGGAGTATCCGTTGACATACGTCTCTTACGGTGATTGTCTCTTGTCTGTTGCGACAGGAATCCAGAACGTTGAAATACTGGAATTACTGCTGAAATTGATTGATGCCCAAGGAATATCATTAGAGGATATCGAACCGCATCTCCAGCAGGCCCAGGCCCGTATACCTACCTACTGTGATAAGCTGTCGCGTCTGAGGCTCGAGCGACCTCTGCAATATTTTCGCTGGCGACGAATGTACGCGGTGCCTTAGAGGCAGGAGTACGGGGTAGATGCATTCCCACGACTCATCAGGCCAGGACATCGGGGATTAGACATAGGTATGGTCAGGTACACTGACAGGGAGGCGGTTTGCTGGAAAGACTGATATGAGAGGATTGTTGCGGAGGATCGAAGCACAAGTACCGTACCGTATTACAATCTACGGTTGCAAATCTCTGGGGTGCATTCGTCCAGTATCATACGTATGTATAAGTCAAATTCGAATCGCTCGGAGTAAAATCTGAAAACTTCTTCATTATTTGTTCGAAACCGAAAACGATTGAGGAAGCGAAGTTGTTGGGGGAATGTAAAATAAGAACGTTTGCATTGTTTGTACTCCGTACAATACAATACCGTATCATCAGGCTGTTTCACTTCGACCCGGAATAATCCCTCAGGACGTCAAAGACTCAAAACGGTCAAATAGCCAGCAGAGCCCTCTAGAAGATACACTCTCGAAAACATCATATTAACAGAAAGGTCTTCAGTGAATCAGTGTCTGCACCGCTGCATGGCCTGCATCGAATCGAGATACGGCCCACAGAATTAACACTGCTGTCAGCGAAGCGTCAATATCATTGATGGTGACATCCCATTGACCATTGTCTTAAAATTGCCATACCGGTGCCATGTCACTCATGTGTGGGATGAGCGAAAGGACAGCAGAACTTTCCGCGACTCATCTAAGATCTTCGAGTCACGGAAGACAAAAAAGTCTATGTAGCATCGGGATCCTAGACCCCTAGGAAACCCTTGCACAGGGAGGGGAGGTTGCGAAGGGGAAGCTGAGTCAGTTCCCTTTTGAATAGGAATGAGACAAAGGCGAAAGCTGGGAGAGGTCCTGAAAGGATTTCAGGGAAGGTGCTTCGCATGCATAACGGTCGTTTTGCGTCTTTCTTAGTTCTTTTCTTGATATGACCTTCGTCAGGTTTCAGTGGCAGTATTGATATGTTTATGCCGTTGTGGGATGAACATGAATGATTGATATTCACTGAAATCTCCAAAGACAACATTCACAAGTTGATTCTGAGGCTTCAAAGAGCTGCAAAGCCAGCTACGCCAACCGCGTCCATAGTGATGCGGCGTCTATATGGTGAATAAATCTGTGGCGACATTTACTGCGATTCCTCCCACATACGACAGCATACTTATACCTACTAATGATTTGACTATCCCTCCCGCGTCTTCGACTCTTTGCGTGCAAAGCAGGAAAGAGAAGAAAAGAACGCACGTGCCCTATTCAGCAAGATGGGCTTCTCAGATCTTCCCCTTGAGCTCATACACCAAATAGCTGATTACCTCGGTTTCGAAAGAGATATCAATGCTTTGGTTCGAACCAGCAAACGCTTTTACAGCGCCCTAAACCGTTATCTTCACCGGCACCATGTTGAACATTGGGACGCCGATGCATTCGTTTACGCTTGCAAATCTGGATTCTGTAATTCCGTGCGCATGTTCTTTGACGCAGGCATGTCGCTTGATGCCTGCGACCATGGCCGGAGCCCCCTCACCCTGGCTGCCACTTTTGGTCACGAGGATATTGTGAAGTTTTTGCTCGAGAAGGGAGTGGATTCCAGTGTCAAAAAGCCGTATGATATGTGGACTACACCCTTTAATCTCGCCATCCAAAATGGACACGAAGGTACCGCGCGGCTGCTCCTACCGCACCTGGAGTGCGTGGACTACTTTGTGAATAAGGTGAATGATGGCAGGACGCCTCTAACGTTGGCGGCCGAGAATGGACATTTGAATTTGGTTAAAATGCTAGTCGAGGAGCTTAAGTGCAATGTGGAGCCTACTCGTGCAGGTGCGTCTGGCACGAGTACTCCGTATCAAAAAGACGGGAGAAAAACTTGGAAGATGTCGCCTTTGGCCCACGCGGCACATAGGGGCCATACCGATGTTGTTCGGTACCTTATAAACGTTGGAGCAGATTTGAATGTCACTTGTGGACTGTCTTGGGGGACCGCTCTTGGACATGCCGTGGTCGGCAATCACCTCGAAACAGCGAAAGTCTTGATTGAGCAAGGATCAAATCCAAACCATTTCATCGAACCTCAGCGAGTGAAATTCATGGCTTGGGGTGAGGCGAACCCACTTTACAAAACCTTCTATTTCGACGAACTTTCAGATATATTATTTCCTATAACCAGGGCAAATGACCAAAGAAACCAAGAAATGGTGAATCTCCTGTTTCAACATATCGATTTGGAACGAATACTCGAACGTGACATTGAATATGTCAGCGTGCTTCTGCCTTTTGCCGCCGCATGTGGAATCGACGGCTTCGTCCGACGACTATTGGAAAAGGGCTGCGACGCGGGAGCGAGGATGGCCATTGTCACAATAAGCTTTCCTGTGTTAGACGCGGACACTCCCCTCTCCCTTGCCTCCAAATTTGGTCATATTGGCATTGTTCAAAATCTGCTCGGTCATGGTGCGGACCCAAATGAGCCGTCGAAGGCCGACGACGGGTTCATGAAGAGACCGCTTGTAGCGGCGGCGAGCGCTGGCCACGAGCAAGTGGTTGGACTTTTACTTGACGCAGGAGCAAATCCATATACCATAGTTAAACTGGCCGCTCGATCTGAACCTATGCTTAAGATGATCCTTGATCATGGCGTCGATCCGTCTACGCTGGATTACCCGACAAGGATGTGTCTCCTCCAAGAAGTTCTAAGTTCTCAGGACGTCTCTATTTTAAGAACACTGCTAGATTCGCGGTTTGATTTCTCAATTGACGAGATATGTGGCGCTTTCGGGTATGTTATGCAACAGGCAGCGTGTGAAGGAACCGCAGTCTTCGAATATATGATGCAATATCTCTGGGATAAATACGGTTTGAAACCAGGTCCCCAATGCGACGAGTCGTACTCTGCCCTGCAGTTTGCCGTTATGAGTCAAAACACAAGGGTCGTGGAAATATTCATTCTACGCTATGGACTGAAGTTGGAAAGTGAAAATGCGGTAACTTATTTAGCACTTGCAGCAAGTGGATATGATCCTAACGGCGCAGAAGTCATGCTGGACCTATTGCTACGACACGGTGCCGACATCAATGCGACGCGCAGCGACGGAGAGACATGCCTGTCGTTGCTCGTCAATCATGGAATTTATGGGGATCTCCAAGGAGTGAAACTTGTTATAAAACGCGGCGCTAAGTATCCATTGACATATGTCAAACACGGAATATGTTTCTTGTCTATTGTGACAAGACGATGCCTTGGGACGCTGGAACTATTGCTGGGATTGATTGATGCCCAAGGAATATCATCAGAGGACATTGAACCGCATCTCCAGGAAGCTCAAGCAAGAAATGCGGACGATGACGATAGCAGTATGTTCCGCCTGCAGCGTAGACGAGCTCTGCAATATTTTCGCTGTCGACGAATGTACCCGGTGCCTTAAGAGGTGACACGTTGTATTTGCCTTAAGAGTACGGAGTATGTTACATACTCACGACTCACCAGGCGGGGACTCCATGGACTGGGGGTTGACATTTGTATCATACACCATAGGGAGACGGTTGGCTGGAAGGCGAATATGAGAAAGAAGGTCTTGCAATAACGCGAACGTTGCCGGCCACCCGGGAGCTGGAGGGTGTCAGAGCGAAGCATAATTACACTTGCAAATACATACGTTGTAAGCCAAGTCTGGATCGCTCGGAGTAAAGTTTGAAACACACTCAATGATGACTACACTAGCAAGATAGAATCGTAGTCCTATGTACTAAGCATGCGGGCATGAATGAGTGATGTTGCGCCTCAGGGCAGTCATAACCAAGCGAGTCCCATTACAGAGACCATCAGACGGGCGTAGGTTCCTTGGCAACATAATAGGAGCCCCAGCCTTTCAACTTGAGAATGGACGGAGGCAAGCCCGGAAGCTCGATGCTCTGGAGGAACTCATGCGTGGATCGCTCACGGCCAGGGCTCGCGTCGTCCGTGTCGGAATTGTCAGAAGAGTACCGGCACAATTTACAAAAGCGCCGGCTCGACAGCCGGGGAAAACTCGCTCTCACAGGTTGGCAAAGAACTCCACACGTTGAACGTACGGCGGCAACTCGACGTCACCGATTAGAGCAGAATCGTAAGACATGCGGCAATCCAGGTAGCGAAATGTTAAACTCGCCGTTGGCACTCTCCACGGAGGCGCATGTTAATACGGAGAGTGAGAACCTTCAAATGGCACCAAATATAAGACTCGGAGAGCGTGGCCGCCGCAGATGACCAAACCCACGCTGCGGAGTAGGTTCGCAGGTTTCACCTGCCGTCGGCATTGAGAATGGCAAGGTACCTACCTGGATGCTCTTAGGGGGCACGACATGGATATCGTAGCCGCCACGCTTCCCGAGACTTTGCCATTTGGCTCACTCCCTCCGTATCATACTAACTTGCGCCTCCGTGGTGCCGGACTCAACAGCGATTTCGCTGCCTGGATTGCCCTCCGATCGGAGACGTCGAGTTACCGCCGTACAATGTATGCTCAACCTGCGCAGTCCGTTGCCGACCTATGTGAGCGAGTGTTCCCGGCTGTCGAGCTGATGCATAATGACTCCGAGTCCGACTGCTTCTCTCAGCCTGCCATTCTGACGGTTCGAACTTCGAAATGCAATGAGGACTCTCGCGAACCCGCCGATCTCGACACCGAAGCATCATTAACTTCTAACGCGACCTTCGCCGCTGTCCGCCCTCCGGTCCCGCAAGCCTAAGCGCAGCCGCCCGCGGTCTCTGGCTCTCTGCCCCTTGGACAGCTGAGTGCAAAGAAGCTGCGGAAGACTCGGGACAAGCTCTATAGAACTAATGTGAGGCCACCAAAAAGAAAGGCGAGACTTAAGGCTCTGTCAGGCAGTAGGAGCTATGTACGGAGTATGTACGCACACCAGGTTCTGGAGAGTCTTGAGTATGCAGTTTTTGCGTTGGGAATAGAGTAATAGTACGGTAGACCATAGAGACCAATGTGGTACATATGATATGCGAAATTGGAATCGCCTGGACCAATCAGGTTGCATAATCGGGGGAGGTTGCTTCCGGTCCCTTACAAGAGACACAAGAAGGAAAAAAAAGAAAAAGACAAAAACATACAACAGCAGGGATTCGCTTGTGGTCACCCACCAAACTACTAACCTGCCGGCGTTTGGCTTAAGTACGGCTGAGCGGACGGGAAGCCCTGTTCTCCACACCCTATGGTCGTATGTATTTGGAAAAATCGCTCCATTTGCGTTATGTACCAGTATTGACAGACGAATACGTACTGTATGGTGCAGGACACGTAGTTTCCGCACCCTTCCTGGCCAAATTCTTGGGCTTATTAATAGGCGCTAAACCCATTTAGGAAGGCAAACCAAACCTATTTAGGCTAGTCACCTTCCGTAATAGGTTTAAGCCCACCATAATCTAGCGCGTCTTGGCAGAGTGGCCAAATCCCAGGTGGCCGATTTTCATGGAGAGATTTTGGAGCAACTTCTCAAGAATCTAAGTCGATAGGCCTACAAAGATGCAGCGCGTCGAAATAAGGCCATTTATCGAGTTAGAATTGATGTGCGACCTCTTGTACTCATTTCATGGTGGGATGAGTCACCGAGAATTTTGGTGAGACGATGTCGGGGTTTTGGGTGGGAACTACGTGTCCTGCACCATACCTCTTGACATACGGCTACGCGGGAATAACTCCCACTGGCTCCGAAAATTGATTCTCGGACCAGCTCAGTCGCTCCCTCTTCCCTTCCTTTGCAGAGTTTTGCTGCAGTGGCATCCCCGCCTCGTGCCGGCGTCAACTACGAACCCCCCTGAACCGTCGGCGAAGCGTCGCCGCCCGCGCCCGCGGGTTTTCGCGTATTGGCTCGCCTCGAGTCTCGACGACAACAATTCACGTCAATCTCACTACAGCGCCAACGATTCTGCCTTGGCAAAGTCCTCCTTGGGGACAGCCTCGTTCTGTCTAAAAGCGGTACAGTTTGTACCCTTCAATCTTGCGTTTGCCCCGTCAGGCTTCGACGACCGCAGCCGTATTTTGGAAGCGACCACGAAGATCCTTCAAACCTTCCACGCTCAGGCAGTGGAAGGCCAAGTAGGGCGAGAGGACTTCCTCATCCCCTACGCTCCCCTCACGATCGCTTGGAAGGCCGGCCCCGACGCCGACATCTCGCGCACGTTCTCCAAGGAGGACTTCGCGAACGAGCTGGAGGCGGCAACCGGCTCTCCTCTCGCCCTACTTGGCCTTCCACTGCCTGAGCGTGGAAGGTTTGAAGGATCTTCGGGGCCGTTTCCAAAATACGGCTGCGGTCGTCGAAGCCTGACGGGGCAAACGCAAGATTGGAGGGTACAAACTATACCGCTTTTAGACAGGGCGAGGCTGTCCCCAAGGAGGACTTTGCCAAGGCAGAATCGTTGGCGCTGGAGCGAGACGTGAATCGTTGTTGTCGTCGAGGTGAATTACTATGCGAAGGCGGGCAGCTTGGGCGGGACACTCAGCATACTCCATGGTCGTATGTATTCGATTTTCGAGCTCCATCTGACATGTATAGCAGGCTGCAGATGTCGGACTCGAGGAGGCACACTCCTTGGGTAGGCCAGGTACGTCTATCATATGCCGGTATGATAGACTTCAGAGACAGATTATTGAAATTGGACTCATTCTTACCAGAGCAGTGGTGTCTTTCTGGCTCTTTCGCAGTGAAGCTACTTCATGAGTGCGTATTATACTCCGCACCCACGCTCGAGGACACAACAAGGACATTCATTAATTCATCACAGTACATAATTCGACATAATTCATAACATCTAATCATGATACATAACCAAGCAAACATATTCAGCAAAAACCAACAGACCGATCTCTGAAATATAAAAACAACGAACGGCATATCAAACAATCACGTATCAACGAGTGAGTACCGCCACCTGGCCAACAACCTGTGGCCCAATCTCAGTGGCAGGAGCGTGTCTTGATTTCAATGTTTTGGCTAGCTCCGTCTGCCGTCTGAGCGCGTGTCGTGGTCGAGCCGATCCTTGACCTTTTTGCTCCTTTTGCTCCTGTTTCATCTGTCTTCCGGGGGCGTGGATTGATCGGTCCAGACCTTGGGGCTCCGTTCGCCGTCCAGGAGCATGGATTGAGCGGTATAAACCTTGGGGCTTCATTTGTCGTGGAGCGTGGATGGATTGGACCAAGCCTCGGCCTTGCGCCTCCGTCTGGTGGTGCTTGATATTTCGGTTGAGAAGTGATAGCGACATTTTGTTGTCGAAGAATGGAGACTGAATAGACTAGGGTTTGATGTATGTATGTGTAGGTTGGAAGGGCGAGATAGTTGATATTTTTCAACGAATA
>HG983355.1:162113-189174 GCA_900006255.1 Xeromyces bisporus
ATCATACGGTATGATAATAAGGCAATAGATGATGATCGAGTAGTGAGTTGCAGTAAACAGGAAGTGTGCAGAAAGAAGAAAATAACCGTGACCTGTACTTCTTTATATACGTTGTCGTGGACATCTGCCTAGCAGCCTGGGCACCCATCTTTGCCCTACATATGATTATGAGTCTTAGCAGAGTGTATTACGTCGTCTATGGTTCTATGATTCCATGAGTCTATGACAGGCAGCCTTTTGGTCGTCGGATCTCTGAAATGATAATTATTGTCGGACCCACAGAGCCCACTGAGACCCACCCGAGCTCAGCCCTACGGTAATTTCGAACGGAGATCTCAGATCTGCATGCGGATTACGGTATTTTTGAGACATTTGCAGCATAATACTTTTCCAGAATACATAAGTTACCGTTACGCTTGACTGGCTGCGACTCAGGCACTGGATTTTGCCGCTTTTTCTGCGCGTTATCATAGCGGGTCATCGGTTCATCGGTTACGTGTACCGTAATAGGATAGACGATTGATCATTGGCTCTGATTTGACCCACTTTTAGGTATGATATGACATTTATGACCAACATAAACCCACCTTCACTCTCACGACATCTTGTCTGTCAGGCTTGGTTGCTACTGACGAAGGTGGTCTGCCATGACCAAATACTGCATTGATCCAGACGTCTGGTTCGACGAAAGTTGGATCGGTCGAATCGTCAAAATCAAGAAATACTCTCGTTCATGGAAAATCGTTGAGAAGTTTGAGTGTGATGAATCGCGCTTCGTGGAAACAGAATTTACAATTTGTGGGTTCTTCTCAGAGGCATGTGGTGTCTTCATCTGCGAGGATATCAAGGATTCATCTCAGGCTATTATGAAAATTCGGATGCAGTACGCTATGTCACCTCACCTTCTATTTTTTTTTTTTTTTTTTTTTTTTTTGTAGGCATACGCCACTACAGCATAGGACTCTAACAATCGATGTTATACGATTGATAGGATCCCATACAAAGAAAGCGAATACGGTACCCCCGAACAGAGGGCTTCGCAAGCACTACCAAAACGGCAAGATCGAACAAAGCATGAAATCAGAGGTCTTAAAATGCTGACCAAGGCTGGATGTTCTTGCACCCCGAAATTCTATGCCTCGAAGCAGTGAAACTCAAGGCCGCCATGGCTGGGTCCCTGGCGGGTATCTGGACTACATTGTCATGGAGAAACTCGAGGGAGTACCGCTCTCAATGTCCTTTGTGGCGAAAATGAGCATTGAAGAGCGCGAAAGGCTGAAAGCGGCTTTTAAGAAATCTTACATGTGAGTCTCGACGCTCTATATTAATGCCTAGTTGATGACAGTAACTAATAGTCCTTTATAAGCGAATGCTATGATAACGGCGCCCTGAACGCTGATGATTGTATCGAGAATCTCATCTGGAATGCGGAAAAAGGGATATGGTAAGTGTCATATCTATCATACCTATTAGACGACTCTCTTTCGTTCAGCAAGCTTACAATTGCCTGCTGCTATAGCTACATTGTCGACTGGGAAGCATGGTGCCGAGAAAAGGATAAAGGATGGGTGGACGACGAATACCGTAGATGGGGTTTGGAATGGGATCCACGATTGACCTTCACTTGGTGATTAGACCGACTTGATATGGTGCGGGAATGCGTATGAATTCACCCAAATCGACCCTTGACTTACCTTATTCAACCGTAATAATAAATAAATAATAATAGTAATAATAGCCTAATAGGTATCATATTTCTGTCATACTCCGGTCGGCCACAGAAGCCATTCGGTCCATCGCTAGCATACAGGGAAATCCGTGCGGCGTGGGCTGGGATGACCCCTAGCCCTGAGCCACTCCGCTGGGCGAAAAGCCCTGACATTACTTTACATGCCGCGCTGTCCTCTTGTCATCTCCAGTACCAATTTTGCTGACAAAGCCATTCATACGATCAGCCTATTCGCCAGCGAGAACCCCGTAGCCACCACCTTGTAACCTTCCTTACTCCTTCCGGAGTCGTGAGGAGTGTCTGGTAGTCGAGTCGTCCATCGATCTTGAGTTCTTCTCTGTACTGTCGCAAGCGCAGGGCAGTGGATAGCGCGGTCGTCCACAAAGCCCAGTCCGTGTGAACGAAGGTCAAATGCGCTTAGGAGGTCGACGAGTCCCGAATTGTAAAACGGAAACAAGATCGGCGAGATACCAGGACTGGTAGCGGTCGCGTTCGCCCAAACAGTTCTTATCTGGGAGATTAAAAGGTCTAAAGCTGATTCTGTGGATCTGCCTCGTCTGGCGCCCACTTGGCGTTCGGGTAAGAGGCAGCGCAATTCAACTTTTTGTCCTGGTAGGAGAGACCGAGACCATCCCGCCAGAGACTGCACTCTTGTACGATCACCTTCGCACCTTTCTGTTGTCCGGCAAACTGTAGACGGTCTTCTAGAAAAGCCAACCCCTGCTCACGATCTGGAGAGCCAATAGACTCATTTTGCATGAGCAGCTGTGTCCCTCTAGAATTCATTCCAATGCAGGTTTTGATCACCCGAAGTGCACGACAGTCGTCCGACAGGCGTCAGGAACTCAGACACCATCATCCATTCTGATTCCATATTGCCCATCTGTCTCGTCACACGCATTCTTACCGATACAGCCAACATCGTTACCGCGCGTAAGTTCTGGAAGTTGTCGTCCTGGGTGCGATGAGTGATTCTCTGTGACTGTACGGAGTACCATTACCGTACATTGTAATGTTCTGCCTATTGGCCAAAGTCTGTTTGCTGATACCACCCATTCCGGATCAGATAAGAACGACAAGGGAATTCTAAAAAACGGTGCAGCGTACAGCTGGTACCGTGAGTATGTATTGCGTTTGGTGGTGTCGTGTGAGGGAATACTCCTTCGCACATTGCACTGTGCGAATGTGAAGGAGGATGAGCTGGTTTGTGGACCTCTCATTACGCGCTCTTGGCGCTCGGGTGTTGAGTGTTGGGAGGACGCGCCGGGTAAATCATCGGCGCATGTGCGGGAGCGACGTCCGGTTCGGGGTCAAACGAGGCCTCCATCACGGTGTCGCCGTGGTCGTCCGTTTGCTGGGAGTTAGGGTCCTTCCCAGAGGAGTCTCCCTGGGAAGAACGCGCCTTCAGGGCTTTGTCCATCTCCTTTACCTTTTCTATTCGGAGAGCGCGCTGTGAGGCACGCGTGTGCCCGAGCTCCGCGCAGGAGGGGCCTGCGGCGTCACCCATATCTTCCAGAATCTGCGACCGAAACAGTGTCGTGTAGTGCGGGTGCACGGTTGCAGTTAACCAGTCGTTAAACAGGGGTGGAGGCCTGACAAGAGATCACATGACCGAGGAGGTCTATAGATTTTGTAGGTCTACATTAGCCCTCATTTCAATGGATATATAGCACACTTCCCCTGTAGGTAGTCTGAAACGTGTGGCGCTGGCCCGAGAACGCCGGTTTGATGATGACGGCGGCGGCATTGATGAGGGTTCTGGGATTCATCATGGTCGTGATCATTGTTGAATACCATTCCGCTATTCCCTCTCTCAAGTGCTCTCATGCTCCGTCCTCACCACAATGTCGTCTCGTTGATAGGAACAGCATCCATACTGCGGCCGGAAAGAACGGGATGCATCATTTCGGTATGTTCGCGAGAGCCGCAGAGGCGGTACTGTCTGGGGTTGGTGGGTCCGCGAGCTGGATGAAAACCCCAGCAGGTGTTGTGTTGCAGAATGATTTGGGCGGTGATGTCGAATCAGAATGGAATCTCTGGATAATCTCACGATACCACGGGGACTTGTAAGCTTGGAAACTCTCGATTACAGAGGGTTTGCCAGAACTCAAATCCTGCGAAGGGATCACAGGAAAAGCCGGGAGTGGGAATTCCTCGCCGTGTTCGAAACGTTGGCGATGGTGGGGAATTCGGGAAAGCCCATCGGCCASYCCACTGTCCTCTTTCCTGTTACCTGAAGTCAGCCCATGGGTTCTTCAAATCGTATGCGACAGCGCTACTTACCATCATGGTGTTTAATTTCTGGCTTTCTGATATTTTTAAAGTCTCAGAAAAGGGCTTCATTTGAGCAAGGTCCTCAAGCCCTTTTCAGAATTGTTGGTCCCCGGCGAATTCTCGCGCAGGTCTGTGAAAGAAAGCGGAAAGTATGTACATACTCTCCTTCTCCTTGTCGACAGCTGCTCCGACCGTGAGCTTCACGGATTCATCGTTCAGCAACGGCCATATCTTCGTATTCATACCCCTCTTACCATCCGGAATCACACGTCGCTCGATCCAGGAATTTTCCCAAGACACTATGTTCTTTGCGAAGTGTTTTCCCATCTTGGCATTCCGAGCAACACTGGCAGCCAGATCTTCGCGCAGCTCACCAGGTTTTCGTGAACGGGCTGAATAAAGTACACCCAATACGGCCTGGTGCCATTAAACTGGGCGCCTTGTGGTCGTCTCTTCGACGTTATGGGAGCCTCGAGTTCTCTAATTGCAGCCTCTCGTTTTTCGAACCTGAGGGTTTTATTGGAAACAGGCAACGCAATTGGTTTCTCAGACACTTTGGGCGCAGAAAAGGAACTTCCCCCACGACGTGTTGGTCGTTGGGATCCGATTCCGGAAAAGATTGGACATGTCCCTTCGAGGTGGCACACTGGCTTTCGAGAGGTAGTACGATCGGCGAAACGTCTCGTGGCTCTTTAGATAAGGCTGATTCAGGATGCTCAAGTCATTGGTCATTGTGATCAAAATCGACAATGATGAGACCTTATTTCGCTTCGAATACGGTACCATAGTGAATTATGAGGTGTACGGATGCGGTTAACGGTTATATGTAGTGCCAAATCTTCTTTGCCAGGCCAAAGTCCTCTGTTGGGTGGAAAGATTGGAGCTCCTTCTTGACACTCTCAATATCCTTCTTCTTCTTTCGAACACAAGAATATCATCCACGTAGACCGCAATGATAACGCCTCTATCATTATGAATATACTTGAGTCTGCGGTGCGGTGGATTGCTTATTGACTAGGAAGTCCATAACCTTTTGGTGCCAGAGGTTCCCAGATTGTCGCTGTGACGGCTTCAACTTGGAGCTCTTATAGGCCGGAGGCTTGGAATCCTAGACTTTCGCACTTTGGTGCAGCGGTAATTCTGTGTGAATGCGCCCATATAGGTAGCCGTGACAGTTGCAGTCCATACAGAGATTCCAGAAGTGGTAGGACATTGCCTCCTTTTTCGCTCGCAACTTCCGGTTCAAACTGCTCAACCCAATGATTGGCCTGTCGATTGTATCGCAAATCGTTCCGAGGGTGGTATAATCAATACGTCCTACTCTGGGGTAAGGCGGTTAGTCCTTGGACCCAGACTTCTAGGTACTATCGTCGTCGTGGTTAAGCAGGGACATGCTGGACCTACCATGAAATGGTTACACGCTCGGAGGGGGGAGACCGACCGTACAAGACCGTGTTAGATAGAAGACGGCTTCGGATTGAACGAAGTTGGTAGGTATTCGGATACTCTGTCCTTGTTGTTGTTCTCACGAACAGGAGGAGCCCAAATAATGAATCTGTAACCATTCATCAGTGTTAGCTGTCGATATATGACGCCGGATGCCTGTTCTCATCAGATTCAGGGGTGAAATAATTTGGATCTGACAAGATTCACGTGACTTTCATTACACTAGCCGCTTTAGGAAGGTAGGCTAAGCCGTTTTAGAATTTATGCACACATTTATGCATGCATAAAGTATAATAAGACCATTCGTGCAATCTGATTGGTTAACGGGCGCTCGGCAACACCCGCTCCGTGTCGTACAGGAACGGGAAAAAATAAAAACATACAACAGCAGGGATTCGCTTGTGGTCACCCACCAAACTACTAACCTGCCGGCGTGTGGCTTAAGTACGGCTGAGCGGACGGGAAGCCCTGTTTTCCACACCCTATGGTCGTACGTATGTATGTTGTTGTTTTTGTTGTTGTTCATTTTTACGTCTGACCTAAACCTATGTACACAGATTGGCATCGGTTAAAATAACCATCAGACGTGCCCGAAGGCAGCGGAGGGGAAGAAAGGCGGAACAAAAGGGTTCGGCACAGTGCTGAGTCTGCGGTCGACGTGCCAGCCTTGAAGGCGAGGGCGCCTCAGTGGCAGACCTGGAGGAGAAGGGAGACCTATATGGTCGTATGCAATTGTTGTTGTTGTTGTTGATCAATTTAACGTCTAACCCAAGTATCTATGTACAGGCATCGGCTAAGTAGCCATTAGACGTGCCTCTGGCGGCAGCGGAAACGAGAGGCGGGGAGAGATATCCCGGCTCACAAGCGGCGACTCTAAGATAGAGACGCAGACGGGGACCGCATGGCGGGGGCCCAGAGTTCGGTAGTCTACCGGGCGCAAGACAGGCGTAAGCATTGCAGACAAGCCGCAACGAACAAGAAAAAGCAATAAAAGAGCAAAAACTCCAAGCTCGCCGTACCAAATAACCCAACACAAAAGAAAAACAAAAACCATAACTCCACCAAAAACAAAGGAAAGGGACGCTATTCAGCGCGAATCGAAAAACCGGGTGCGAAGAGCCCAGTCGGCGAATCGGGTAGCTCCGCGGGCTGTACCGAGGAGGAACGGAATCCCTTCGTAGTCAGGGCCTGCAAAGGGCCGCTCGGGGGAGGATCGGCAGTAAAAGAAATGCACTTGTGTCTTGAGTTCACCGCAGCGGCACCTGAGCACCGCATCATCACCACCGAACCGTTCGTGGTAACTAGCAAAGTCACCATGGCCGGTACGGGCCGCGATCAACCAACCTAGGGCGTTGCGGGGGAGCTTGAGCTCCGTCGGGACGCAATCGGCGCGGAGGGGGAGGTCGGGATAAATACCAGGGCGGTTCTCGTCCCAGCGAGTCTGCGCCGACTTCCAGAAGCGGGTTTTGGCGATTCTCCGAAAGGCTGCGTGCGTGGTTGGGAAAGTCCACAAGGGAGGCGTGGCTGCTGCGGACTTCGAAACGGAGTCGGCCGTTTCGTTTCCTTGAATACCGCTGTGACCGGGGCACCAGCGGTAGTTGACGGGGACGCGGGACAAACTCGTGTAGGTCCTGATGTCACGGTACGCCTCAATTGCGGACCGAGAGTGAATATCAGGGCACGAAGCACGAGCAGCAACGTCCAAGTTGTCCGGGCAGACGTGCACAGCGGAGCGGGGTCTGCCGAAGTCTGCAGCCGCTGCGAGAGCTAGCTGCACCCCTGTGGCCTCAGCGTCGGGTATCTCGCAGGAGTGCCCGAGCGAAAGGGAGTGACGAAAGACTTCAACGCCTTCTTGGAAGCCCGCACAAGCACAGCCAGTCCGACCGTCGCTGAGGCGGGAGCCGTCCGTGTAAATCACCAGGTGATCTGCGGGCAGCGAGTCGAGCCACTCGGAGAAGAGGGCGGCTTTGGTGGGGCGTTCAGCGATGGAGAAGCCGACACTCTGGAGTGTGGGGCTGTAGTCGGGAGGAGGATTCCACGGGGGTCGCAGGTCCGGAGGAACCAGTTCGACGCCCTTGGTGCGGTTCCATAACCTCAGCAACCGAGTGCACGTGTCAGGATCTGTTGGCTTGTTAGCTCGGAGGAGGTCTCTGGCGAGGCGGTCCGTTGAACGGACGCGTAGTAGCAGCGGATGAGAGGCGTCAAGACGGCGGAGCCGTAGAGACGCCCTGTCAGTCGCGAGGTCAAGCCACGCCCTGGCGGGCGGTAGACCAGCTTCACGACTTAGTGCGGAAATCGGCGTTGTTCTCCACACAGGAAGGATGGCTCGCGCAGCGGCCGACAGAACCGCCTGAAAGTCGTTCTCGAAAGAGCGACTGTTCGAACCGCTGTCTTGGACCGGTGTGGGCCACCACGTCTCGTGTCCGTATAAGAAGGTTGGGATGACACACGCCACCGCAGCAGCCCGGAGAGTGAACGCACACGCTCCCCGGACAGTGTTTCCCAAACCTCTGATGGCGCCAACGGCACCCATCGCCTTTGACCGGGCTATCCGTACGTGGGCCCGGAAGCTGAGGGTGCGATCGAAATGCACCCCCAACCAGCGCACGCAGGAAGCCGGTTCAGCCGGCTCAATCCTCAAGCCCGGTAGAGTCACTGCCGGGTTAAACCTGTTTCGCCTTCGACTGAAGTGGAGGAGCTCGGACTTAGAAAGCTCTAAGTCCAGAGCGTTCTGGTTGGCCCAGTCGAGTATCTGGGCGAGGTCGTTTTCCAGGGCTTGCGTGGTGTCAGTTAGCTGTGGACCACGTGCAAGAAGCGAAACATCATCGGCGTAGCCAAAGGACGTTGTGCGAAGCGGGAGTCGGTGCAGCGGTGCCGTGAACAAAAGGAACAGCACTGGAGACACTGGTGAGCCCTGCGGGATTCCACGTGCAGGGTGAAGCGGCGGAGACGGGATGCCGTCGACGACGAGATCGACTGTGCGGTCAGTGCAGAAACTAAAAACCCAATCGACTAGGTGTTTTGGCCAGCCTTGCTGGGCCAACCGAAGTCGCAGCCGGCCGGGAAAGACCGCATCGAAAGCACCCTGGATATCCAGGGTCAACATGCTTGCCTCTTGGGAAAGAGCAAACGCTCTTTCCACATCGTGAGTCAGAGCGGACGTGAGGTCCTATGGTCGTATGTATTTTTGTTGTTGTTGTTGTTCATTTTTACGTCTGACCTATGGTCGTATGTATCGGCTTTGATCTCGGTTGGTGTGAATTGAATGGCTATGTTGGAGTTCGGCCTCGCGTTCTCCGTCTAATGTTCTGAAGTACCAGTCTCCGCGACTTAGGAGGCCATATCCAGTATCATGTTCGGGTATAAGTCTCTCAATGGGTCGGGGTTGTTTCGGAGGAGGAGTAAGGTACGGAGGATCATATCAAGGCTTTATTTCGAGATCCACTAGTTGGAGCCTTGGAGGTAGAGTTATGGCCTGTCGTCAGCGAGGAATGGATCGCTAACAAAGCTGGTTCAAAGTTACTGGCACGGACTCCGGAGTGTGATACACCGTAACACCTTTTTTTTTCCTGCGGCTGGCAATGGCGTCTTCACGAAACTATGGATGCCATTAGCATAAAGAAACGACGCGTCTCACTCCAAAGAGCAAGCTGCAGTTGCGTGTGCCCAAAACGGCGAGCAACGGGCCAGTCGCGGCGCACTGTGTGTGCATAACTTTATGTGCATGAGCGCATTCCGAAAACTACCTAATGCACCCCCACTGTATCTCCGCATTCCATGAGGTGGAGATTGCCAGATGCTCCGATGGAGAATCAAGACGTCATAAACGACTGCCAGTCCGTCATATTGACATTTAACGTTCGAACCTCGAACCTGGAGCATTCATTTCTCAAATAATCAACACCAAACATGGACGAGACCTCACCGTTTCCCGATAGCCCATCACCATGGCTCGATCTGAAGGCCGATGTGTTCGTCGGTCTAGCTAGCTCTAGCGGGCCCAATGGTCCCCCATCTGGCTCATATAGCGACCTTGAGGCCAACTCGGACTTCTCGAACCCTGACATCTCGGGTCAGCTTACGGGCGGTCCCGCTAGTTGCATGATCCTTCGGTACTCGAAGACGCCAGTCGGTGAGTTCGTATCTCGTTAGGTGAGAAGCTCATTCGGGTAGAATTGAAGAATTGCTTCTCAGCCTTCTCCGCTTGTCTTCAAATTGTTATCCTTTCGTTTTGACATCTGCAACAGGTCCATATGACGAGATCATTTGGATACCGGGCTACTTTCAAGTGCCAGGTACAGATCAGAAGCGGTTAAGGATTACCCGCATCTATGTCAGTTCATTAGATACCACGTACAACGGTATGTGCATATCTTGCGTCATGGTTCCTTGGGAAGTTAAGAAGGATGACTGAAGGCGTAGGATGTTAGGTCGTAAGAACTGGAATATTCCCAAGACGGTGAGTTCAATTGACACCGTCTAACGTTGCATACCAAGTCAATGCACGGTACTAAACCGCGCCTGTCTACGTCTTTTAGGTCGCAAACTTCAACTTCATTCCCTCCTCGTCACCAACTTACCCCCCATACGAGCGGATCGAAATATCTCACCCCAATAATCCAGGGCAGCTATTTGTATCCGTAAATATTCATGCAATACCCCTCCTCTCCAGACCCTTGATTCCCGCCTCTACGAACTATATTCCTATGAATCTCGACTTTGCCATTCCTCCCGTTCCCCAAAGTGATGATTGGAAAGAGGATGCACTAATTGGTACAGACAAGTGGCAATATTGCCGTGTGGAGATTTCCGGATGGACGGGTCTGGTCAGAGTTGAGGGTTCCTTGGGCGATGGGCAGGCATTTCCCAAGTTGGATACAATACCATATTGGACGTGGATGAAGGATGCCTCGCTCAAAATTTGTTCGGTGGAAAGTTGAATTGAGAGTTGCATTGGTTATGCGCTGCGAGCTGCGAGCATACAATCAGCGAGCCTTTTTCTTGAACATGGATATTGCACTTTCACTTGATGAATATGTACACTGCTCTTAATATGTAATAACGTACATACCATCATTCATGCATTGAGACACGAGACCCATGGCTCCTGTGGCCTGACATCGTCACCTGAAGCCGTTGCTGTTTTGGAAACGCGCAATGCAGCTTGCTCCCTGAGAATGGGTTGCATGACCCTGACACTTGTGATCTTGCATTAGTGACTTCTCGCCGGCCACGGCCGGAGAAGACGCAGCATGCGGTTATGACAATTTCTAAAGCTGCACAAATAACCCCACCTGTGTTTTGTGACACTTGTGACACTCTGTATGACCTTCCATTAGCAGTGGCTTCGATGTTAATGCATAAGTCTGTTATGATGGCATTTGTGGAAACTCATCATAACGACCGTCGCTGACTCCAAACGACTCAACCTAAAGCACAGCCAAAACAACACTTAATATGGACAGAGCCTCTCCAATTCCATTTCCTGATAGTCCATCCCCATGGCCCGACCTGAAGGCCGACGTATTCGTCGGATTGGCTAGCTCTAGCGGGCCCAGTGGTCTTCCCTCTGGCTCATATAATGACCTGGAGGCTAACTCGGAATTCTCGAATCCTGGCGTTTCAGGCCAGCTCACAAGCGGTCCTGCTAGTTGCATGATTCTTCGATACTCAAAGACGCCAGTTGGTGGGTAGGCTCATTTGGGTAGAATGTCTTGTGTGCTCCTCTGCAGACTGTTATCGTTTTCGTTCTCACATTTGCTACTCCTGCACCAGGTCCGTATGATGAGATTATTTGGATACCGGGATACTTTCAAGTGCCGGGTACAAATCAGAAACGGCTTAGGGTCACCCGCATCTATGTCAGTTCATTAGACACCGTGTACAATGGTATGTACATACCCTGTGTCATGGTCTCTCGTGGAGTTAAGGAAGCGACTGAAAAAGTAGAACGGTAGGTCGTAAGAACTGGAATATCCCTAAGACGGTAAGTTCATTTAACGCTGCCTGTTGCTATATAGCCAGTCAATTAAATATGTCTTCTAGATGGCAAACTTCAACTTCATACCTTCTTCGTCACCAGCCTACCCCCCATACGAGCGAATCGAAATCTCCCATTCCAATGACCAAGGGCAACCGTTCGTATCTCTAAATCTTCATTCAATACCACTCCTTTCCAGACCCCTGATTCCGGCTTCCTCGCGCTATATTCCTATGAATCTCGACTTTGCCATTCCTCCCATTCCCCAGAGTGATAATTGGAGAGAGGATGGACGTATTGGTACAGATCAATGGCAATATGTTAGTGTGGTGGTTTTTGGATGGACGGGTTTGATCAGAGTTGAGGGTTCCTTGGGCGACGGGCAGGCCTTTCCCAAGTTGGATACAATACCATATTGGACGTGGATGAAGGATGCCTCGATCCAGATTTCTTCGCTGGAGAGTTGAGTTGATAGATTTCTTTGCTGTGCACCGCGAGCATACTATAGAAGGACTTCTCGAATGTGTGTATAGCTGCCTCTGCTGCGTGCAGATAGGAAAAAATTTCGTGAAATTTGATCAGTCAGTTGCAGGGCGCGTTCATCGCATGCAGGGTTCGCTGCGAAAAAAAAAAAAAGGTCCAAGCTCAACTCTACTTCCTCGACATGGATATCGCGCATGCAGTTCGCCTGGAACATAATAACATTTTGCGTTCATGCCGAACCTGGTGTGCATGTCGAAGAAGAAGTACAGCTGGGCGAAGGATGGCGTTTGTCCTTGCAGAGAACCTCGTAAGTGATGAACCGCATCATGCACTTGCAGGGTTCGGATGGACGCCGGCGTTCATGCCGGTAGCCAACTATTGTAGCCTGAGAAATGTTCGTGCTCAACGAATCGGTAGCCTAATCACGTATGATAGTCGGTGCCGGGGGAGTTATCGGATGAGGCGTGAAGAGGTGAGGTGGTGAGGAGTGGAGATTCGCCGGGCCCGGGGGATGGTTCTTCCAGCGTCTAATCGTCTAAGCGCCTAAGCGTCTAAGCGTCTAAGATGCGGTCATAGCGCCTATCTCCCAGTCTTGGCACTCGTAAGTCGGGAATCAATGCCAATCACTGTTCCTTGACGTCTTCAACCTCGTCATCGCCTGCGTTCACTATAGAATTCCTCGTTTCGGGATGAAGCTCTTACAAAGGCTTCTATTTGTCATTTCCTCCTTGCCCCATTAGCAGGCTCTACCGTTGTAAGTAGATCCTCTTCCTCCTCCTCGTCGTCGTCGTCGAGATAGAGCTAAAGCTCCTCCGCCAAGGGAATGCCGACTGAGCGACGCCTTTCGATATCGTTTCTACCATTGCACTACCTAATATAACTGGATTTGTTCGCGGCTCAATTTCAGTATGTCCAGTGCTCATGAGACCGAGACGGTATTTGCGGTTGCGGCTACTTCGTCGCCTGTGCTATCGCAGCATTCCAACAGTACAACTTCCCTACCGCGTGAACTGCTCGTGTCTCCTCTCCGTGCCCTCTACAAGATAGAGACGTTTACTTTCTTCACGCTACCGCGACAGACTGCGCGATTACTGGGACTAGATGGTATGGCAGCGCAGTTATGGAGCAGGACGTTAGGGACCGGATTTTCAGAAGGAGATGCCACGTCGCAGGTTGCCGCTAATGCAGGTACCGCTGCTGAAGACGGTGGTATCAATTTCGCCGACGTCTTCGAAACTCTAAGGAAACTTGGCGGCTTCTTCACGTATATCACGAGCCGGTGGTCCCTTGCTTGTTTCACGGTTGTATGTTCTTTTGTTTGCGCTGTCTTTCGTCTCGTGTAATGGAGGTCTAATCGTGTGTTTCTTTGATTTATTTTAGGCTGTCATTTTAAACAGAATTACCATCTACGGATCTACCAGACGACATCTCACGCTCGATTGGACTAGGCGACTGGCTATACGAATCATTCCCATTGTCCTCTTTGCGTCCCAAATCCTCACGCTCCTTCGGGCAATCCGTTGCCAAACGTCTCCTGCTTATCCGTTGTTCCGCTATGGGAACCCTGGGAAACTGTCAGTGTTCGACCATGCTGGAAACGGGGGCTTTCCATACTGGCTTGGCTCTACAGCTCTGGGGTGGGAGACGGAACAGCAGTCATGTAGTGCAGTGAAAATGATACGACCTGTGGATGCATCAAGCATCGCGTACGGCTCGTTTTCGCTTTTATGGCCTGTCTTCTTACGGCTGTGCTTAAGCCATTTTGTGGAAGTATTGTCCTGCGCCCTGCAGGGAAGAGTTGTTGCGACCGAAGCCGGGATGTCGATTTTTGAGCATTCGCTAGCGTTTTCCGAAGCCGAGTCGGTGCTAAGTAACTCCATCGGGCTTGGGATATTTGGGTTGGCAAAGAAGAGCTCTGGTAAAGACGATGAGACGTCTTCTGATAGCAGCTCTTCTGCACTCCATTACCTCACCAGAACGCAGGTTCTAGAGCGAATGAATGTCACCCCTGAGTTGCTCCTCATACTCCTCATATCGTGCTGCAACGGTCTAACCTCGAACGTATTGGACGTCCTCGGTAAACAGGGCAGATATCGCCTAGCGAATACAAGTATCTGGGGGATTTGCTACATGGGCGCCATGGTGTGGGGATTGCTGAGTGCTTCACCACCGGGAAGTGATGCAGCCGTTCTGAAGTTCCCCACAGTGTGCATCGTGGGTTTCGTGCCGCACTTGTTAATACTACTGGGAATCCTATTGTGTTTCATGATTTACGCATTGGCGTTGACGATTACCGCATTTTCGCTACCGTTCGAGCATCCGCAGTCGGTATCACTTCGGGAGAGATTCTTGTCAGCTCATGAAATAATGCAGGGATCGCATCATATCCAAAGTGTCCGGTTTAGTAGATATGAAGACTTTTATGCGGCCTTGCTCAAGGTTGGCTACGCTGTCTTGACTGCGGCCAGTGAGGCTGTTTTCTTGAATGAAGGGAGATCTGTCATTGCTCGCAGCATGACCTGGTTGGAGGAAGACAAGTTAGCGGAAATTGAGACCTCTCGAAGAAACCGCCTAGCCGATCGAGCAGCAAGTGGCACTTCGCGTGATACACCTTTCGAAGAAGGAGAAGGGGTAGAGTTCAGAATACCAGAGCCGTCGGCTACCTGGGAGAGCGGGTATAACCATGAAAAGAAGATCGAGAAATTAAGGAACTTATCTCGCTCAGCTCGGGCGCAGAACGACCAGGGTGGCGTTGGGACCTTTCGGGGAGCTATCAGGTGCTACCATGGCTTCTCTTTCTTCCGAGGTATTTTCACTCTTATGCTGAGATGGATTTGTCGTGGCTTGAACAGAGTGCTTGACCGACTCGGTATGACTGCTCGGCCTCAGTGGTTGATGAGAATCTTCAAGTCCGGTCAGAACGGCGTTCAGGTGCGGGACAATGGCCACGGAGATTCCTTGGAGTTCTGGATCATGACCGAAAACGGGGAATTGCAATTGCCGGGTAACAGTGATTTCGATGTGGAGGAAGAAATGCGGAAACGGGAACATGTCAACACAGACAAATGGCAGCAAACAGACGAGCGCCGACTCGATGACAAGTTGTACACATGGTGGAAGGCCGGTGGCTCTTGGGGTAACCAAGACCAGAGCCCAGACTACAACCCGTCGGATGACGATTTAGATGATACGACGAGTGTCATCACCACGTCGTCGTCGACAGCCAGCAACTCCGAATGGGAAGACGACGAGTCCGATGGTCGTCGTACACCCACTCAAGCCGACCCGTTCCCATCGAGTTATTCCCAAGAAAGCACTCCTCTTCACGAAACCCTCCTAAACCCAGACCACTTGTCCCGTCTACTGGACCCCCGCGATAGGGAAACAAAGCAAGAAGCACGTATCCTAGCCGCGCACCTCGCCACCAACCAAGACGGACGACGAATCATGACACGAAGCCAATACCGAAAGCAAACCGAAAGAGACGAAGCACGAGTACTCCTATCATCCCGCTTCTCACACCTGCACGCGTCAAGCGCCGACGAAAAGAGAAAACCCACACCGGACGAGGAATTTGAAATCCTGGAGAACCTCATCCTCTCCCGACGATCCGAAGGAGCCGCCTCCCACTGGCAGGGCGATGGGCAAACGTGGGAATCTGGCGCGTCGGGGCTTGGACCTGACGGTCCGCCCTGCGTCGTCTGTCAGACCAACCCGCGCTCCATCATCACCTGGCCTTGTCGATGCCTCTGTATCTGTGAGGACTGTCGGGTGAGCCTGGCGATGAACAATTTTGGGAGCTGTGTCACTTGTCGTCAGGAGGTTGGGGGTTTTCTTCGACTATGGGTGCCGTAATAGGTATCGCTGTGCTTTGATACTGCCTACCTACGTACTTGCTAAGGTCGTTTGTCGGCTGGCTGGCAAGTCTTCCACATGTTCATTGACCCCTACCTTTATTATTATTGCCTTTTTTTCATACATATTGTTTCATCGACATACAACGTATGTACATTTTTCTTCATGTTCATATTCATGCTTTTCTTCTTCCTTAAGGTTACCTACATACGAATGACACCGTGTTCTGTGTATAGTCGTACGCTATGGTACGGTATGTGTACTTTGCACTCGAGGCTTTCTTCCTCGCCTCTGTTTTTACCAGCTTTCTCCCTACTTACCTCTATCGTCAGTCAGTCAGTCGGGTCAGTCGGGCTAAGGAGCTATCAATGAATCACATACAGATAATAGCTCACTCGACCTTGCCTTACGGTGACAATGTACATGCTTATGAGTTGTATATTCTTCGTTGGTGCATGTACATACATACATGTCAACTACCTATTATGGTATTGATATTGATGGAGTTGAATACATAGTTTCATTACCCCATTTCTCCTTTCTTCTATGTGAATTGGTGATTGGTGGTTGAATATGGTAGAATACCCAAATCTCACTGTCAAGACTACAAGAAATAGATCAGGACATTGATGGAATTCCTCTGGCACGGAAACTAGCGCAACGAAATTAACCCTAACCCTACATGTAGTCTCTCGCGGGCGATCAGTCGTCAGTGATGATGCCAGTCCAGTGCAACTATGTACTAGTCCATGCAAGATATAAAAACGATCAAATTCATTCAAATTACATGTGTTTTAAATTCGAAACTCATTTACCTATGTGAATTACTACCTAGCGCTCGCCGCCGTCCTGTCTATCTTCCGATGCATATTCATTACGATCATACTATGTATGTATGTACTCCCCCCTCCTACCCCGTAGGAATGCGAACAGTAGACGACATCATGGTAATATAATAATATTACCTTGACCCTATCCCGCACCGCAACTAACTTATGATATACGGCTCACTTCGGGGCCACATGCTCGTAGTAGTAATTGTGGGCGGAATCCATGACGGCCTTGATTCTGGCTGCTGGCACTTTCTCTGAGCGATCGTATGCGTATAGACCGTTGACTTCTTGTTCGATGTCGCATCTGTTTTGTCATTGAGAGCGGTCAGCATTTGTACATATTCACGATCACGCCAGTATTCACATAGGGGGGATATAACTATCCAGGCACAAAAAAAAAAAAAAAAAAAATACAGCTGAGTATAAACCATGCCACACGTATGACCCCCCTTAACAACCGCATCCACCAACCGCTGAAGCCGGGCTAACCAGTCCTCCCCATTGCTCGCAGTGGTGTACCCCCAATCCCTAACGCCACCAGCAGCACCATTGGCGGGGACGATATTGACGCCTCCGAACTCGGAGCAGATCACGGGAGCGTCGGGGGCGTGCTTGCTGCCGGGGTCCAGGAGGATGGTGTTGTTGGAGCCCGGTTTGTAGACGGGCGGGACGAACATTTCGTGGTTCGATTTGGGGCCGAGGATGCCGGAGGTAAAGTCTGAGCAGGATGCGGCGAGTTCGGGGGAGTCTGAGTAGTCGTGGTAGGTTGTTAGGTCTGTGGAGACGTGTTCCCAGCCGCAGTTGTCGTTGATGGGGCGGGTTGGGTCTATTGTCCTGTGATTGTGGATGTGTGTTAGTGTCCGTAGCAGTAGGGTGAGAAGACGATATGGTGAAACGTACTTGGTCAGAGCATATACCGATCGAATATGGTTACGTTGCTCAATGTTATCACCCAGATTAGGATATGCCCAGCTCTCGTTGAAGGGAGTCCAGGTCACTATGCTTGGATGGTTGATGTCTCTCTTGACCACCTCCGTCCATTCACTATTGTACCGCGAGATGTAGTCGCGGTTGAAATCATAGCCATTCGCAATCTCACCCCAGACCAGGAACCCTAGTCTGTCGGCCCAGTACGGGAAAGCAGGATCTTCCACCTTTTGGTGTTTGCGACAGCCGTTGATACCTGCCTTCAGCGCCAGCTCGATGTCGACTTTCAGCGCTTCTTGCGATGGTGGCGTCAAGCCGGTCTCCGGCCAGTAGCCTTGGTCCAGTGTCAGAGTTTGGAAGCGAGGCTTGCCGTTGATACGGAAGGTATTGTCGCCGTTCCGCCAGGAGATGTTGCGCATACCCGTGGTGGTCTCGACCGTGTCCACCACGTTACCCGAGGCGTCTAAGAGGCGCAAAGTCACGTCGTACAGGATGGGATGTTCGGGTGCCCACAGGGCTACTCTGTCGTGCCAGCATCCTTCAACATTGAACGGAGCTTGGTTCTTCAGCGAGTCAGGATCCGGTACATGCATGTCCACATCGAACCTTAGAAAGTCCTTCTCCCGTGGCAGCTCTCGTCTATTTTTACCCACGGACACGCCAGCTAGACTCGATTCAACTTCGACCTGGTAATTGGATCCCGCCGGGCGATCTAGCACGGCGACTCGCGCGTCAAGTCTTCCACCTTTGATATCATCGGACCGGAGGACTGTGCCGGCGCTGCTGTTGCCCAGTCGTGTCTTGGGAACACTCTCCAGCCAGACAGACAACCAAATGCCGCTGGTCGGAGTGTAAAAGATCGACTCTGGAACAGGACCCCAGTATTGCTTCCCACGAGGCTGACCTAGGTCGTACGGTGAATCTCTGACGCGGACAGTCAGACGCCGGGGCTTTCCGGGATTATTTCCTCCGGCCGCAAAGGCATCAGACACATCAACGTCGAAGGGAACGTGACCGCCCTGGTGAGTGCCAACCAATTGACCATCCACCCAGATAGTGCAGTCATAGTCAACGGCGTTGAAGCGGAGGATCAATCGATTGCCGTCGTGAAGCTCGTCCCCATTACGGATATCATGCAAGTTGCGCTCGTACCACAGCACCTCGTGAGCCTCATGGACGCCGATGCCGGACGCGGGAGCTTGGAATGCAAACGGCACTTGAATCTGGCGCTTGTTGCTATCGGGAATCCCATTCTGATGCCAACGCTCCGACAACCCGCTGTCGGCGTCGTCGAAGATGAAGTCCCACGGACCGTTTAGCAGTGTCCAGTTGAGCGCAGGGCGCTGGAAATCGGGACGAGGGTAAGCCATTGTCGTTGACTCGTAGGACATTGGCATCGAGATCGTAGGACGATGGTCGGGGTCGACTCCAGAGTTTCTATTCTTGTCCTTGATGCCCCGCCCCCGCCCTTTATGACGTGTCGAGTGGAGGAGGTTAAGAAACCTTTGTTTCAGGGTTGGAGGTGAGTCCGACATTATTATTCCCTCTTTATGTCCGTTCTATATGGGATGGTAACGGGGTCGTGTCAGTCTTTTGGCAGAAAGAGAAAAATTCCCAGCATATTTATCCCTGCCCTTTCACCTTGACCAGAAAAGTGGAATGAAGGGAACCCGGAGACGCCGAGAGAACGAGCTTTGATGTATGATATGACCGTATGGTATGACATCTCCTCCTGGCTAGCTTTATATAGCATAAGGTATAAAGGCTTATCGGCGATCAGCGTCTCGGTGGCGCAATCGGTTAGCGCGTCTGACTGTTAATCAGGAGGTTGTGAGTTCGAGCCTCACCCGTGACGTTTAAAATTTTTGCCTTTTTTTTTTTTTCTTTTCTTTTGAAGCTGGCCCTCGCCGGAGGGACGGACACCTGCCCAAACTTTGTCTACATAGTGGTATGGGCGCTTAGTAGACTTGGCATTCCGCTTTGGTGCGAACATCACCTGGTGGTTGTGGGTTCGAATCCCACCTGGGCCAACTTTCCACGAATCTCTTCCATGCAGAGTATCTATCTACCGTAGGTTTTCCTCCCGGTAGTTACTCGGAGTTCCCTACGCGAACAACAGGTGAATGCCGGATAGATCTTCCCCATCCCCCGGTGCACTCAAGAACTCGAGTCTATATATATATGTAGCGCTATAGAACCACCAGACCGCCGTTGCGCCCACACAAGTTGATTGATTGATTGAATTTTTAACGTCTATTCGCTCATAAAATGGCATACGACGGGTAGCTACCTCCCTCACAATGTTCAGGGGCACAAAGGGAAGCCAGGCGCTGCAATCTAGTGGGCTCGCCATGAACGCCTCCCCGTAAAGAGGGCTCCAACACCTAGGTGCTGTGGGCGAGTTCTAGATAGCACTATGTACCTCATGCAATTTTTGCAGCCAGTGAGTTCGTGCACTGACAAGCAATGGCCGAATATGATTGGCCAATGATAGCAAAAGAAAGAAAAAAAAAAAAAACGAAAAAAGAATTGACCTACGCAGGGGTCGAACCTGCAACCTCCTGATTCGTAGTCAGACGCTCTTCCATTGAGCCAGCAGGCCTTCTTGTTGTTGTTTTTGTTGTTGTTTATTTTTACGTCTGACCTAAACCTATGGACACAGATTGGCGTCGGTTACAATAACCATCAGACGTGCCCGAAGGCAGCGGAGGGGAAGAAAGGCGGAACAAAAGGGTTCGGCACAGTGCTGAGTCTGCGGTCGACGTGCCAGCCTTGAAGGCGAGGGCGCGTCAGTGGCAGACCTGGAGGAGAAGGGAGGCCTTCTTGCTTGGAAGTCCGTGCTCCACCTGTTTTATATGGATTCCCGCCATTGATAATATTAAACAGTCATCGTCCACTTGACTGCCACCTTTGCCGTCCATCGCTTTTCGATATGAACGTTGAGGTGTCATATCTTACAATCATTGTTCGTGCAAGATAACAGTCAAGAAAAGGGTCCGATAATGACATCCCGTTTACCAGAGGCACCAATCCAACCATTGATTGATACCAACAAAGTGACCTGGTTTTGGCGCTCATCCTTCTCACTTGCCGACCCAAGTTTTGTGCCAGAACCCGCATTAGAAGAATTGTCAAGGGCTGTTAATAAAAAGCCTATGGTGTGCTTATTTCGAACCTGGTGACTGGTGAGTTTGAGTTAAGACTTGCCATTGCAGTATGGAACTCAAATTAGAAGAGCCTTGCAGATGCAATTCAGGGGATCAAAATCATTGTCCATTACGCGCTTCTGCAATCACAGGATTGCTCCCCAGTGGTTACTAGTCAGACCTGACCAACTCTCCGAGCTGATATTCAAATTCGTATGTACTCTGCCGCGACCCAGTTTTGTGAACGCTCTCCGAAAACACGGATGACCGGAACAAGGAGGGGGGACTTGCTCTGGTCTATTTGGATGGGAATGGGGAATAGGTATGGTTTTCTGGTGCTCAAGGCATGCGTGGTTGGGTTCGATCAAGTTGATGGGATTCAAACGGACAGGAAGGTGATTGGGTGTTTGCACGAAAATATATATTTGAACTTTGAATTGATAGAGAAGAGGCTTGGCCGATTCGACGGAGTTGTTTCTAACTTCTCGACCTCTTCCGTCTAGATTGCAATCCTGCTTGAGCACCTCCATCGGGATGAAAAGGACAGGAAGAAAACGGAAAAAGACAATAATACATATTGATATGCAGTCAATAATGGTTACCGTGCAGGAATTGATGGAGGTCAAGAAATTTATTTGGAAATTCTTGGATCAGACAGACCAGACCAGACAAAATTTCTGTTGGACGGGAAGCAATTAGCAGGCTGTTTTATAAATTATCTCTAGGTCGGCTCAAAAAGAAATTGGCCTGCTGGCTCAATGGAAGAGCGTCTGACTACGAATCAGGAGGTTGCAGGTTCGACCCCTGCGTAGGTCAATTCTTTTTTTTTCTTTGGTTTAGCTCGATCACGTGATCATATTGTAGCTTCGGTTGGCGTCACTCAACCGTCGAATCCAAAGCTATCTCACGAACAACAGACCGTCTGTTTCCTTGTTGTATTGCAATAATGCCTCCCGAATCGCAAAATAATAATGGTACGACCCCTCGGTCGTTTACGAACCAGACCGTATCGGCGGAAGACCTACTCAAATCGCAGACGGTCGGTCTGGTGAACCTATCCGATTTTCGCAAACGTCGCGCAGAGGTCCTGGAGCAGAAAGAACGCGAAGCTCATGATAAATCATTGGGGAGATTTACATCTGGTAATTCAAGAAGTGCAACTCCATCAACGGGTGATGCGACTGACGGGTGAGTCAAGGCATAGATCGTCCTTTTCGTTTATATTCGGGAGCCCGAGATTGGCGCTGACGAGGGCTGTATTTAATAAACAACAGAAACCTAACACCGCGAAGCGAGGGACCCCCAAAGAAGAAGAAGAAGAAGCCACTCGCGAAAAGTAAACTTTCGTTTGGTGACGATAATGAGGAAGCGGGCGATGATGTCTCTGATGGCAATGCAGCTCCGCGAGAGCCAAGCGCCACGCGTTCGACCTCGAAGACACCGGTAGATGAAGACTCTGGGCCACCATCGCGACGTATAGCACCGAATCCAAATGCGCCACCTCCGCCGAAGGCGTTGACCAAGGCGACGCTAGAGACGGAAGCAAAGGCGCGGGATGCCCTCCGGAAGGAGTTCTTGGCAATGCAGGAAGCAATCAAAAACACGGAGATATTGATCCCTTTTATTTTTTACGATGGCACAAACATACCTGCTGGAACGGTTAAGGTAAAGAAGGGTGATGCAGTTTGGCTCTTCCTAGACAGATGCCGGAAGGTTGGTGCAGAGTTAGGCGTAGGAGGAAGTTCGCGAGGGCCCACCAAGGGTCGAAGGGAGAAGAGGGACAACCGTCGGGAATGGGCAAGGGTTAGTGTTGATGATTTGATCCTTGTCAAGGGAGACGTTATTGTACCACATGTATGTATATCTCCAAATAACCCAGGACGAATTCATGCTAACGGATGTATCTTCCAGCACTATGAGTTCTATTACTTTATCGCCAACAGAATTCCTAGCTTCTCTCGCAATGGTGGCTTGCTGTTCGACTATTCCAATAAGCCACCCCCAGCACCCTCTGGAGAAGAATCTCTACTGTCTCGTCCGTCGAATGACAACCTCGAGGGCGCGGATAAGGATCCTACGCTGACGAGAGTGGTCGATAGACGCTGGTACGAAAGGAACAAGCATATATTCCCTGCTAGTCTTTGGCAAGAATACGAGCCAGGGAAGGAGTTTGAGGAGAGAATGAGCACGACTCGGCGTGATGCACAGGGGAACGTTTTCTTCTTTTGATCAATCCTTGTGAAGAAGAGAAATCGATGGCGGCTGGGCGTCGTTGAGTTCTCCTTGCCTTGTCAAGTGTTGGTTTGTATGCATTTGCTTTGCTTCTTGAGCGTTATCCTGGATAGGCGTTTACTCGGTGAGACTTTGGAAAACCGCCGGAGATATCTAATCGAATATATTTGCAGCTTCATTCGTCCTCTTCCTGTGGTCTGGTCTATATGTAAAATGCGTTGAAGAGAAAGACTGGAGGGTTGCTATCGTCAGCTGACCAGGGATATCAACACCTTCGACTTCGGTGATTCTCCAGCTTCACCATCCTCTTCTTTATACTCGTTGGATCACATCACGGAGACCACCATGGCCCAAGCAATGGACTTTTACCTGAGATGCAATTCCTTGAAATGCCGTGCTCAGCTGAAGGAGACAGCAGTGGTTACTACTTGCTCGTACGTTGCTCACCCTGTACTCCCCTAGATATCAATCAAACCAGAAAGCTGATATCATCCCGTGCAGCCACATCTTCTGTCTTCACTGTGCGAGTAAACTCGGGCTTTCACATCCTACATCCGGCGAGCGCCAGTGTCCAGCTTGTCAGACCGTCCTCCTGAATCCCGACGACGCCGCTTCTACCATCTTGAACCCGTCGGAAGATTACAAGACCAGTGTGTTGAGCGGATTGGATCCGAACACTATAATGGAATGTGCTGGTCGAGCATTGGTCTTTTGGGCGTACCAGACTACCCAAGAGATGTATGTGGCATGGTCATATTTTTTGGTTGATTCAAGCTCAATTGGTTGATCACTCATGGTTAACTAATTATCACTTTTGCAGTTTTTATCAGGAATTTCTTGGAAAGTCGCTCACTGAGAAATATGGCGCTTTGAATACGCAGATGGATAAGATTATCCATAACGCGAACTCGGAGATATCAAATCTTCAGACGAGGATGTTCGGTTTGTCTAACTTAGTCCTTCTGTCTACGACATAGCGAAATATTCTCCCCTGACAGACCATCCAAAACAGGTATGCAGACAAGCCAGGAGCAGCTACAGAAAAAGAACCAGGAACTCGTTGAGCTATACCGAGAAAAGTGCAAGAAGTTTACCCAAATCACCAATCTCTACAACCTCCTCAAGTCCCGAGCCATGAGATCTCAAATGCAGACAGCAGCCTCGGATACAGTCAGTCAGACATTGAATTCGCTCGGCTCTTCGCACAACAACAACCTGAACATACCACCACCACCTACATCGGCTTCGAACCACAACAGACCTATCCCGTCAAATCCACCACAAACGCTATCGTCGAATCCACCTCAGACGCCGTCGACATCACGTCAGTACAACGTATACCCAGTCGACCAAGATGGCGTCGAGCAGATACACCGCTATCAACGAAGCGGCACGGGAAGCTCAAAGGGAAAAAAGAGAACGGACATAACCGCCATGCCACCACCGCCAAACCGCGTGATTGGACATAATAGTAATAACGCTAATAACAGGAACTGTATGTACTATCCCGCGCAAGCTGAAACCGTCCTGACTTCAGCTGTATACTAACGTTTGCTTTTTACCAGCCAACATCCCCGTTCTTGCAACCCCGCAACACCGAACCCGTCTTCCTCCTCCATCTTCACGGCCACCAACAGGAGCGTCTCTCCATCCTCGAAATAGCGCGGCCTACGAGCGCTTTGTGAATCCTACAGCCAATTCGACTTATAACCATTATCCGAACGATATCCCAAGAAACCAGGGCTATCATGGTGAGATCAACCATGGGCGAGGGAGGAACGACCAACAAGCAGGTAATGGCTTCTTCAGGCCGTCTGGGTTAGGTTCGTCTTATTTTGAGCATCGTGATATATAGCGGTATGCTTATATTTGCTGTGTTTATTGTGATGCATGTTCGCAGACTTGCATTGTTAGAGGCTTTGCAGTATGCTACTGATTCATATAGTATAGAATTTGAGCAATAATGAACCCAGGACCACAAAAGGAACAATTGATAACTGGATATTACCAGATCTTTTCATATTCTATTCTCAGAACAGAACGTCGTCAGTTTAATGAAAGCCAGGCGCAGCAAACTACGAATCCCATGTATGTATGCCTATCAACCATCCACTCAATGGTCGATGCAAAATCAAAGGTAAGTCACAGAAGAACATGCCTCTTGTCTTGTCTTAAGTTAACCAACCATTGATAGGCCAGAAAAAGACACGAATGGTATCTTTTAACTTACATCGTCTCTTCTTCATTTCATAATAACAGAAAGAACTTATAAAGGCGTGCATAAATTACATGACATGAAAAATCAATATCCGATATCCATGCACTCTTATCACCCATTCACCTAAGCACAAAGGCAAGATTCATCTTGTTCTCATGGCACTTGCAGTTGCTCTCGCATTCCTTGGTCGCCTTGGTCGCTGAAGTGGGAATAGTGCGACCACAACCAGTGCAGGCTTGATGGATCCCAGGCGATTTTCCAATTTCGTTCTGGGCGACTGCTATGGTTGAGCTTTCATCAGCGCCGAAAGCGCCATGAGCCCTAACGTCGGAAGACTCAGCGGTGGTATAATGGTTATCTTTACAAACGAAGAACCAGCCGATCAGCACAACAAGGCCAATGAGGAATACTCGTGCTTCGCCAAAAAGAAGACTATTCAATACTCACTGCTACCATACTGGCTACCAATCCCACTACCATAGCCATCCCCTGCAGGCCCAGCACGGTTCAACTGCCCAACAAAACCAATATCCTCCTCCCCATCCTCACTGTCCGAATAAGACGAACAAAGCACCCAAGGCGGCGGAGGAACATCCCCATCCCCGACGACCTCACCCGCACTATCCCCAATCCTAATACGCGGAGTCGGATAAGGAAGCTTCGTCTCCTCGTGAATAGGCGCAAGAACAACCGGCCCCGAGCCCGGGCCCGAGCCCGACCCAGAGCCAGAGCCCGCACCAAACAACGCCATCTCATTCCCCGCCTCCGCAGCCTCCAACATACCCAACTGCTCACTAAGATGCGGAAGCTCAGGATGCCGACGCTGATACTCGCACAACTCGTTCTCGCTACCAACGAGCTCGTTAATCTGGTCAGCTATCTCATCGCGAGTCCTGTTCTGGGCCACCTCGTGCAGCCAGGATAGGGGCTGTGTTGCAGCGAGTTCGGCGAAGGTCGCGCGGGACAGTCTGCGCCGGGGTGCGGGTGGGGTGGCTGGGACTGGTCTGTCCAGTGCCATGTAGGGCTGGATGCACCGAACTCGGGACTGTGTGTAGTAGGGGTTGACTGGGACTGGGTGGCCCTGGTGTGGTGGGAGGTCGTTCAGGGCTAGGCTGCTGACGCTGGGAGGGTCCAGGGAGGTTTCAGCTTGGGGGAGGGCTGGGTACAGGAATTCCTGGTTTGGGAATCTGTATTGGTAAGGGAGTGGTCCGTGAAAAGACATGCTTGGTAAGTTGTGTGTTGAATATCGCACAAAGATAGGGATTTGTAGGTATGTTGAGGGGCTGTCTCGCGTCGATCTAGTAAGGAGTTTTGGTGGGAGACGCGAGATATAAAAGAGGACAGTGTCAGTGAATGAGCATCCTTTCTCTCACTTCCTATTTTGTGCATGTTCTCTTCTTCACTTTGAAGACTGATATTTCAGAGAACTCATTGTTATACCTGCCTACATACAGTCACTAAGGAAAGGTTTAACCAGGTTTAACCCTAACCAAAACTGAGAGTGTAACCGCCAGTACCATTAACATTCCACTGGGCGTCCAGGAGACTAGGTCGGTCTACTTCATTGACTGCTACATTGATATTACAAGTACCTATGGCGCTGGTGATTGTGTTGAGAGCAATATTGTCAAGTTGCCATGGGATTTCATATCACATCGTTTTCCCGGCTTTTCATCTCAGCCGGTACCTAGCCTACATTGCTGAGGTTCAAATTGCTCTCTGCTCCGTACCTATATACTGAAGAATGTGTAGAGTCTCGTTGTCATGCAACTAACATATGATACCTACATATGTATGGAGGCCTAAATGTTTCTAGGGCATGACATGGAAATCCGTCAACTTCCAACTTTCAATGCTCACGTTGAACCAACAATTAGGTACATGTAGGTATACGACGTAAACAATGAGCCAGAAAAAAAAAAAAAAAAWAAAAAAAAT
>HG983355.1:209286-231029 GCA_900006255.1 Xeromyces bisporus
CACCGAAACGAAACAATCAGTTACCACTCTGGGACTAGCGGTAATCTAGCCCTCTCGGTACTACCGGCCCCACAGTTTCCCACCCGAATTGAGTCTTACCGTTACAGCCTGTTACCGTATTTTTGTTTCCCGACCGTCGGTCTTTTCTTTTTCAGTTCCATTCCTCCTCCTCCTCCTCCTCCTCCTCCTCTCTGCCTCTATTCCTCTATTCCTCCTCTATCAATTAACCTCATCCACCACCACCACTACCTCTACTACTACTAATACTACTACTACTACTACCACAATGTCCGCCAAATCTATCCTAGAAACAGACGGCAAGGCCATCCTCAACTACCACCTCACTCGCTCCCCCGTCATCAAACCTACTCCTCTCCCTCCCGCCGCGACTCACAACCCCCCGCCCAAGCTCGCCTCCATCTACTTCCCCGAGAATGAATCCGTCAAGGGCATCCTCGACCAGGCCGAATCCACCTACCCCTGGTTGCTGGCCCCCGGTGCCAAATTCGTCGCCAAACCCGACCAATTGATCAAGAGGCGAGGCAAGTCTGGTCTGCTCGGCTTGAACAAGACGTGGCCTGAGGCTCGTGAATGGATTGAGGCTCGTGCTGCCAAGGAGATTCAGGTTGAGTCGGTTTCGGGTGTTCTTCGTCAGTTCCTCGTGGAGCCTTTTGTTCCTCATCCCCCGAATACTGAGTACTATATCAATATCAATTCCGTGCGCGAGGTAGGTTAATTGTTCTATTATATTTCGAGCAAAGCAGCTGACATTTCTAGGGCGACTGGATTCTCTTCACGCACGAGGGTGGTGTTGATGTCGGTGATGTCGACGCCAAGGCTGAGAAGCTGTTGATCCCGGTCAAGCTAGAAAACTACCCCTCCAACGAAGAGATTGCCGCGACTCTGCTGAAGAAGGTGCCTCAAGGTGTGCACCGGGTACTGGTAGACTTCATCTCCCGTCTCTACGCCGTCTACGTCGACTGCCAATTCACATACCTCGAAATCAACCCCCTTGTGGTCATCCCCAACGCCGAAGGCACCTCCGCCGACGTCCACTTCCTGGACTTGGCTGCCAAGCTGGACCAGACGGCCGAGTTCGAGTGCGGTACCAAATGGGCCATTGCCCGCAGTCCCACCGCTCTGGGTCTGGCCGCCCCCAAGGCTGACGGCCCCATCACCATCGACGCCGGCCCGCCCATGGAATTCCCCGCTCCTTTCGGCCGTGAACTGAGCAAGGAGGAGAAATTCGTCTCAGACATGGACGCCAAGACCGGTGCGTCGCTCAAACTCACCATCCTCAACGCCAGCGGCCGTGTCTGGACTCTCGTGGCTGGTGGTGGTGCCTCGGTTGTCTACGCCGACGCCATCGCATCCGCCGGTTTCGTTAGCGAGCTTGCCAACTACGGTGAATACTCCGGTGCGCCCACGGAGACTCAAACGTACAACTACGCCCGTACCGTTCTGGACCTGCTGCTGCGCGCCCCGACGCATCCCGACGGCAAGGTCCTCTTCATCGGTGGTGGTATTGCCAACTTCACCAACGTAGCATCAACCTTTAAGGGTGTCATCCGTGCTCTGCGCGAGGTTGCACCCACGCTGAACGAGCACAAGGTGCAGATCTGGGTCCGCCGTGCTGGTCCCAACTACCAGGAGGGTCTTAAGAACATCAAGTCGGTGGGTGAGGAGCTTAAACTCAACATGCACGTATACGGACCGGAGATGCATGTTAGCGGTATTGTGCCGCTTGCGTTGTTAGGCAAGAAGACGGATGTAAAGGAATTTGGTCTTTAAAAGGGTTTTTCTGTTTTCTAATTCATTTGTTGCATTGTTTTCTTTTTTAATAATCTTTCCTTTGTTCATCTGGAGTTTTGCTTGCATGATATGAATGAACTATGTTGATATAATACATATATCTCTGGTAGCCTTGAATATTGGCCTGTACAGAGTACAGAGTACGGAGTAAACGATAGATTGATAGATCAAACTGGTCACGTGAAAACAACATAAGATCAGATAAGGTCAACTTAAACCTCACCACGAAGAAATAAAGTAGAGAACTAACGCTGCAAGTCACAAAGTCACAGCACTCTAAATCTAATAGGAATCCAGGAACCGGGCCAGATCTGCATTCTGCAACCGTCGATTCGGGATGAAAAATACAAAGTAGTATGATAGCTGTACGTTGTAAATAACGAGCCCTACGATATGATACTTACATCGGACGAAGGGAAGGGTTGCTGGATTGGGAAATAAGTCATGGAGACTGTCAACCCGTGATTGATTGATTAGATCTAAATCTAGATTATCTTGATCGCCGGTCTTCGGTCTTTTCTTTTTCATCTTCATCAGTGGGGTTCTATCATTGTAGTGCTCCTGGGTGGTCGTTGTTCATCCATCGTTATCAGATTTAGGTATCATTTGATCATATAGACATTAGACACTAACTAATTACAGGATGAATATGAAAGTACTGTACATGTACAGTACATGTACATCGAATGAAGTATATACCAGCACCGCTGGAACCGACATGTGCAGACAACAGACAACCGACAACAGACAACAACCACCAAAACAAACCAAAAACCCTAAGCGGCTAAGCCTAAGCAAACATATAATCCAACGCCACCACAAGCCCCCCCTCCCCCTCACCCTCCCACAACCTCCGATTCCACCTCCCCAACGCCCCCTCACACTGCTGCCGCCAAGTAACCGACGCCATCTCGAACCCGCCCAGATTCCGGTAGGTGAACAGCTTGCGCCACAGGCCGCTGGGCGCGGGGATGCACCGCACAAACACCGTCTCGCACCGGAGACAGTGTCCGATTTCTTGGCGCTGGTTCTGGTTCTGGTTCGGAATCTGGTTTGCGTGTGCCGGTGCCGGGGTGACCGTGTAGGTGTAGCCCGGGTCGGGGATGTTGTCGCTGTGGGGGCAGTTTAGGAGGGGGGCTTGGTAGTGGTAGGGTGGTTGTGGTTGTTGTTGGAATTGGGGTTGGAATTGGGGTTGTGTCGTTGTTGTACTTGTCGATTGCTGCGACTGCGRCTGCGGCTGCGGCTGCGTTTGCGGCCCCTCGTTATCCTCACGGACATGATGGAGTCTAAAAATATACTCCGTGGTGACGTAGAGATCCCCATGCTCCAAAAACGGGCGAAGAATAATCTCCACCCGATCATTCCGCCGCACAACCTCGCACGAATGCACCAACATCCCCCGCCCAGTCTCATCATCCCGACGAACCCTCCACCTCCCCAACGCCAACGCCGGCTGCCCATCATCATCATCATCATCATCATCATCCCCCCTGACCCCGACCCCGACCGCCGCGGTGGCGGTGGCGGTGGCGGTGGCGGGCGGGAAATGCGCAAACCGCTTACACAGCAGCAAGCTCTTCATCAACGCCGCCTTGGCGCGCACCGTCAGCAGCATGCACGGACACAGCTGCACAACCCCGCCCAATCCGGGATCCATGCAGACGCGCTTCTTGGACGAGTGCGCGAGCGCCGACTTGGTGAACTCGCGCGACGGGTGCAGCTTCTGGCACATGGAGCAGTAGGCCCAGTGCCGGTCTTGGAGGCGGAGGAGGAGGTGGTTCCGCGCGTTGGTGCGCGTGCTTGCGTAGCCCTTGGTGGCGGTCTCGTGGACCGCCCAGATGCTGGGGTAGCGGAGTTCTGGGTGCTTTAGGACCGGGGCGAGGACGGTTAGCAGGTTTTTGTTGGTTAGGGCCAAGCACGCTTGCGCGTCGACTGGGAGGTGGTCGGTTATGGTGAGGAGGAGCTCGTTGGGGAGGGTGAGGATGAAGGGGGTTGTGTGCTTTTTCCTCTTTTGGGGGAGTTGGTGGCCGATGTTGGTGAGTAGGCTGGATGTTTTCTGGCGGGTGCAGCGCCAGTGCCATTCAAGGGGGTATGTCATGGTTGGTATTGGTGGTATGTCGGTCTTGATTGATGGCGATGAGGTGAGTCGAAGTGAGAACTACTCTGGGATTCATTTCGTTTATATATGTTCCCATTAGGCTGCCGTCACATACTTTCAGTGACAAAGACATTCGTCATAGACTGCATAGGCAGAAGTTGAGGTTGCCTGGCGGTGGTTAGTTGAACCTTGTCGTCGCGTCGCCTGTCTCGGGAAGCCAGGAACCAACCATCAACCAGAGAGTCTTGACAAATTGACAATGCATTAATACTCGTACATAAATGACAATAACCACCCTGCTATACACCAAACCAAACTCCAAGTAGCCAACTGGTCCAAGAAAAAAGAAGAAAAAATCAACTCATCAACTCATCCATATAAGCCCTCTGACTAACACCACCTTCCTTATTCTTAAGCAAAACAGCAAGGACTTCAATCGGAGGGTTCAGATTGAGCATATTCGCGCGTCTCCAGCGAGTAATCCTTGCGATTCCGATGCATGGCTAGATCCATATTGTTAGTATAGAGCACGATATACAACGTTTGGGAATCGATCATATGCCGGAGATAGTAAATATACGCACCCCATACTGCGAACAAAGATCAAAATGTCTCAATATCTTCTCTTCAAGCGAGACTCCTTCTTGGTGTACTAGAACCATAACCCCGTTAGCACCAGCATCAACACAAACCACAAACCCCCAAAGCCAGAGAAAAAACATAACCAAGAAGAAAAGAAAAGGAATAAACATACCCCTAGGAGCCCTCCTCCCCGCCTCCTCAACATCCCAATACCTCCTCAAATCCCGCTCAGAAACAGCCTCAGCCCTCCGCCTCTCCTCCTCCGATAGCAGTAACGGCCCTTGTTGGATTTCTTTCGTTGCTTGGTCCTTGACGGCTCGGGTTGCGATGTGGGTTTCTTTTTCTTTTTCATCTTCTGCGGACACGGGGGATGTGGGTTCGGATTTTGGCGTGGGTGTTGTTGTTGTTGGTACGTTGTTGACATCGACATCGACATCGACATCGACATCGACATCGACATCGACATCGACATCGACATCGTCTGTCGTTGACGTTGGTTTCGTTACGCTGGTTATCGGCTTCGTGCTCTGTTTCGGTTTCGATTTCGCGAGATCTTGGTCTTTGTCTTTGGTGGTTGGTTTTGTTACCTTGGACGACTTGCCGAAGGAGAGGGTCTGCTGGGATTGGGATTGGGATTGGGACTGGGATGATGTCTTGCGGCGGATTGGTGGCATTTTGTGATTCTCTTCAGTTCTTTCCTTTTGCAGGTGGTTTATCTGGTTTCTTCAAATATTCGTGGTCTGATCTGGGTTGGTCTGGTTTGCTCTATGTAGGGTTTAAAGAGTGATGTTCCTTTTTTGTCAGTGGTCGGTGGGATTCGTTGCGTTGCGACGGCAACCAGGTTTGTGAGGGTACAATTTCCATCTCCCATTTGACAACAACTTCGTCAACTGGTCTCATACTAAGACTTCACTTCACGATACTCAGTTCTATATATATACAACTTCATGGATTCATTTACACTTCTGAGTCTCATAATCTATTGACAATGACCGATCCCCGCAAAGAGTCATGACCGAGTGAACCAGTCTCCAGAATTGATTGATATCATCCAATACAGAAGTACCAGGCAGTAGACTGTACAAGCTGGCAGCTGCCTGCGCATCACCAATCAACCCAAGCAACCCCAAAATCAAATACCCCAATCAACCTAATGCCTAGATGTGGACCTCGACTTCGACCCCGTCGCCCCCTTCTGGCTCTCCTCCTTGGCGCGGTTCCAGTTGCGGAATTCCGAGCGCTGTCGTCGTGACACTCTCGGTGGGACGCCGCGGGAGGTGATGTCCATTTCGTCGAGCTTGGAGTGTGGTTGTTGGCGCTCGCGTTGCTGTTCTTCTTCCGTCGGTGGGAAGTCGAATTCTTCTTGATTGTTCGGGGGGTTGGCTGTTTGGCTTGTGAATTGCGAGTTTATCTTCTTCTCGGCCATTTTGGGTTTTCTTTTTTTTTTTTTGGTTTCGGTTGATAGCGGTCGTTGTTGTCTGATCTGATGAATGCTTGCTGATGAGTACTCTGCAGCACCGTACTCTGCAGCTTCTTTTATTTCTGCTAAATCAAAGTGGCCAAAGCCAGCGTGACTTCATAGTGAGGATATCCTGATGCAACGAGGACAACTGCCATTTATTTTCTGATGACTGCTTCTTGTAAATCATTTACAGTAAGATAGACTGCTGGTAGAGTAAAAGAGAGACCTTCTAAATACGCCGTCATCAATAAGGATAATCATTGACACACCTGCTTTGCTTTGCCAACCGGGTTTAACCAAATACATCCTGCACGCTGTATTTGTATCATAGAACAGACAAAAAATACCATCTTCAAGTCACCTCCACAAACTTTCCGATTCTGTCGAGTTGCCTCGAGAATGGCTCTTGAGCCTCTCACTCGAACTAGAAATGATCTCGCGTATATTCCTCCGATGTCGCCCGGTTTCTCCTCGAGGCGACCGCTTAAACCATTTCAGACCTCCGCTGGCCGAAGACAAACTCGACCGATTCCTACAGCTGTGGCGTCGCTCTTCGTCTCGGTAACTCTGATCGGATAACTGCTTTTGCGGCGACATACGCGAATCGTCCGAGAATTCGGAATCTGAAGCCCGTTTTTCGCGCCATATCTTTTTGAAAGACAAATGTTTCCCAAGCGGTCCCCGATTACCTCCGATTTCGGAAAGTAAATGCTCCAGAGTGGAGTCAAGCGGAATGAAGTCCAGATCTTTCCCCAAAAAAGACACATCGCAGGCCTCATGGGCTATCGCCGGTATTTCGACGTTCGGCGAGTTACCTTGGAAGATCTGCTTGCTGGCATTCAGGCTGTGGCAACGTTCTGGGGGAGTCACAGAAAGGCCGTTTCCAGGGTATTTGAGCTCGTTCCGGGAAGTGCCGATATAACTCGAGCAACGATTGATAAACGCGTTGAAGTTCGCCGCCAGTGTCACCGCACAGACAGGGAGAAAAGCAACTCTTTCATGGCGGTTCTCTACCACCGGGGCGAACGAGATCTTCACACAAAGAGCCCAGAAATCAGCGTACAGACGACAAACAACGTACACCTCGCCATAAGCCAGTTCGAATTCATCGGCAGCCCGATTCTCGCTGTCAACATTGGTATATTCAGGATCGATGGAAACCACAAGCGACCCTTCCTCAATGGCCCAACTCTCATCGATCCTAACTCGTATGTCCTTACAGAATTGGAGACGGGTACAGAGCGGCGCCTTTGATTGATGAAAGGAAGTCGGCTGTAGACCGTCCTGGAATATGTTCTCCGAAAGCCATCGAAAGTCCGGATTGACCACTTTTGCAAGGCTTAACTTGCATTCTTCGCATTCGTCTTTTGTGTGCTGCATGCTCCATGCATCAGTTGGTTATACAGGAAGAAAACAGAAATAGGAATATCTTACGAGTGGTGAATCAATATGTTCGTCCTCATCGTCGTCGTCCACATCGGGAACATCCTTGCTTCGATGCGGACAATGACCAAAACGCCACACAGGAGGCCGAGGATAATAGCAAGCATGTCGGCGCCGCTTGGTAAGAGAATCTTGGGGACGGTCATTCCCAATCTCGGGTTCGTTTGCAAAGTAACCCGGAGACACCACTAACTGACAGCTTCTCGGAAGACTAGCATTCGGGGTCTTCAAAATGATATGATCAGTATCCTGTCAACTGAAATACACGGAGATCTCTTCACAATGCTCACCACCATAAGCTCGCCTGAACTGTCCGAGGACGAGGAGCGTGACTTTGAAAACATATCTGTACAGGTTAAACAGCGTGATAGACTATGCAGATGTTGAAGCGATAGAAATCAAGCTATACGGAGCTGACGGCTAGCAACACGAGAGCAGAGTGGGCGTGGTCGAGGGTTGCTCGGCGAGAGATAGCAGTAATAACGTACGCCGCTCGCGAGAGTTCCTTCCTCAGCCATGGCGAGGATGTTTGGGAAGGTTCATGGTGAACACTTCCTTATTGAAGTGCAACTACATTGTAGCCAGCCATTGAACCAATACTGTCTTCTGTCTTGACTCGGATAGCATCCAACCTGGACACTCTAGTAGCTTTCTCTCCAGCATGATTTATGCCACCGACCAGACTCCAGGGCAACACTGTCTCTTCGAGTATAGGCTTTTGACACCTCTGAAAATTGAGTAGTACACTGTATTCCGTATTGAATAAGCATTCTGACAGTAGTGAGCACTACTGAGAAACCTAGCAGACAATACCTAATGAGGCCTGAAGGTGAAGTTCGATTAGAGTTGAGGTCCTGGGCATGTGATGGCAGACTTCATTGAACCTCGGTTGGCATCAACATAAGAATCCGGGGAATCAATCGTTATCAGATCTGCTCGTCCACGATTGACAACCGAAAAGTAAAAAACCATCGTCTGTCAACATTAGCAGCCAACTGGGATTAGCGAGAGTCAACTGTCAAATTGAATTGCTTCCATGACAATGCCCAAAATCACACTATACCTGGACGTCGTCAGTCCGTTCGCCTATATCGCCTACTACGTGTTGAGAGTGAGTGCATTCGCATTCGCATGATACCATGGTCTACAAACACATAAGTCAATACCTAGTTATAAGGAACGAAAACCTAACTATCCAAATCCAACCCAAGCACTCCCCAGCATTCGCAAACTGCAGCATCACATACGTGCCCATATTCCTAGGAGGCCTAATGCACGCCTCCGGGAATAGGCCTCCCATCCAGATCAAAAGTAAGTTGCTTTAACAAACATTCGGACCAGAGATTCCATATCTCTCTCTCTCTCTCTTCTCTTCCGGGACCTTCCAGTCCCAATTGCCCAATCTCTATTGATTGAACCCGTACAATAAACCCCAACCTAACAACCCAACAGACAAAGACAAATTCATCAACAACGAACGCCTCCGCTGGAGCAACTACTTCTCCGTCCCCATGATAGACAAAACCCCCGAACCCTTCCCCCCACTCACACTAGCCGCGCAGCGAGCCATCTGCGCCGTATCCATGAAGTCACCGGACAAGCTCATCCCCGTGCTGGACGCATTCTACCGCTCGTTTTGGACCGAGGGGAATGGCAGGATTGGGCAGCCTGAGGGGTTTTTGCCTGTGTTGGAGAGCGTTTTGGGGAGGGACGGGGCTGAGGGGGTTTTGAGGGCTGTATTKTTTTTTTTTTTTTTTTTTTTTTTTTTTTTTTGTTTTTTTTTTTTTTTTGGTTGCTATGTGAAGTTGATGTGTCCGTTGCTGACCTCATCTCAATGAACAGTCGAGTCAAGCAGAGGTGAAGGAGCAGTTGGTATCCAATACAAACCAGGCGTTCAGTTCTGGCGCGTTTGGTCTCCCTTGGTTTGAGTGTACCAATTCCAAGGGCGAGACTGAGGGCTTCTGGGGTGTTGACCACCTAGGCCAGGTTGCTGATTTCTTGGAGTTGAATCGTGCCTCGGACAGGGGTTTCAGGGCGTTGTTGTAGGCTATAGCCTATACTTGGCTCTGAGAATCGTGATTTACACTTGAAGGAGACTATTTTCAATGCTGTCGTATATATAAAAACATTATATTCATCAAAGTCATTACTTCTTCACCTGACGGTCAGGCGCAGAACTAATATGCTTCTCCCTGAGGTAATTCTCCAACTGCAAATGGTCCATATCGTCTATCCGACTGCCATGATCCCCATCCAACTGCCTCCGTTCCGCAGCAGCACTTTTATCCTCATCACTAAGCGGTTTATCCGGATCTAAACGGCAGAAAAGAGAAAGTCAGCTTATATACATGTAGGCAAGCACTTCAAACATCGACGACATATATAAAACGTACTCATCAATAGAACCAAACCAGACAAAAGAGGAAAAACAGCGACAAACCTCTATTCAACTCTTGCTCCATCGCTAACGTATCCTCCCCAGCCACCATCCCATGGAGCCTCTCAGCGGCGTTCTCATACGTCTCCGGTTTCCCAAGCTCACTAGCCTTATTCGCCACATTCTGATACTTCTCCCCAGTAGCGGATGCAACGGAGCCAACAGATTCCTTCATATCGTTGACGGACTCTGCTGCGAAGGACGTCAGGTTGTTCTGAAATTCGGTCGCTGTGTTCCCACAGGCTATGTCTTGTAGCTCGCGTTCTTTCCGGGTGATATAGGGCTCGTCTTCGGGGAGGTTTCGACGGTCAAAGTGATCCCGGGGACAGCCGAAGCGGATGGCGTCTTTTGTGGACATGCTTCGATTCTGGATTCTTATAATGGATTGGATGCAGGTTGTGTCGGTGGGGTTGCTTTGGAAGCTTGATTTTCGATCGTGGCAAACCGGCCGGTTGGAAGGTTGTTTGTTGGACTTGCCCCAGATTATGACGTCGACCATTGCGACACTGCTACCGCGGTACCGGAGTACAGCGGTGGGTTTGCGGTTCGGGTGGGAACCATTCGCAATGGCTAGCTTCAGGTAACTCCAAAGGGGTCGTCGACACGTCTCATCTGTGAAATAATCATTACGTCTGACGTCTTGGCTAACGATCAGTCGAATCAATGAAGCCGATCGATAATAAATGATAGTATCTACTATCCCCCGATGATCCTGATGGATTGAGCACTTAAGGACAAACTCGTCGACGTTTTGTGTGAACGTACCCGCTTGAAGGCGGCCATGAAGAGCAAGAGAACACTGGAGGTATATTTTGGGCAGTGAAATCTATGATTGCGCCAGCCGAGATATAGAACGCGGGTGACATCCGAAAAGGCAACGCGCCCTATGAGTTGGGAAGTGGAGTATTCGATCACATACATGGACGCTGCTATCTGCAGAGCAAAGGATTGACGTTCAGAGAGTCGATTTTGAAAATTCTTTCCTAGATCCACGTCTTTTGAGCGACGGCACCCTTGCAAATCATGAATTCACGGCTTCATCATCTTCTGGAAGACGCGTAAGAAATCCGAATCGTCCCACCCTCGTCAATCAAACATCGCTGCTCTTCGACGTGTGTGCTATCTGAAAAGTTGAGCAACGAGATTGACATCGGCCAAGAAATAAAACGTCGCGGTGTTTACTTCCAGTCCGGCTTGTAAGGTAATTCGTGAGAAAGCCCACAAGGTCGCCGGTATTACCCAGGCAGTATTTGACGAGTTAATAAGTCGACAGTCCGGCAGTAGACTTCAATTGGTAGTTCTTGTAATGACGATACCAACGGGATATCGGTATCTGAAGGCTGAAGCAGAGAGACCCTTTACAGAGTAATCCCCCAAAAGAATTGCGAGCTGGTCGCTTGCCATAAATCCACCATCTCCAATCTCCAACTTCCTATTGCAGCATTCCCTTCTTTCTCGTCCTGTACTCGTAAACCGTGGACTCGCGGATCGAATTCATGAACTCTATAAGCGGTTCCGCATATAGGTTCAAGAATTTCCAAGTCCCCGGTCGGATCGCTCTCCCCAGTTCCTCTCGATTGCCATAGGGTAGGGGAGTGTCCCTGCGGAAACCGCGATTATTGAACGGCCGGACCAAACGCCATTGGAATTGAATCGGCAGAAAGAGATGCGTGGAAAAGATAACGGACCCTGGCGGTTCATTAAATAGCATCCACGCGCCATGCTCACGGAGCCATTCTTTGAGCTTTTCCAAGGCTATCGCTGCTCTCGTTCCCTCTGCTGGTGGCCGCTCGACGACTTTGGTATCCTTCGCGTCGTATTCTGGGGGCATTTGGTTTCTGTTGCAGGCGCTGCAGCAGAGGTCACTGTCGTCGCTGTCGGCCTGGGATTGCTGCAGAAATTGGAGTATTGTCTTGCGATGGCATTCGCCGTTTACGAATTGTAGCCAGGACTCATCGACCGATCTCCTTTTCTCTATATCGCTTTCGGTCCACACTTTGCATGTACTGACGCTATCTTCTGGGACCGACTCTGTAGAAGATTGGCTGTCAACGGAGGAATCGCTCTCGTAATCTTCATCCTCGACTGGCCACACTGAAAATGAAGGACCGCAAATATAGGACGTGCTACTGTCAACAGATAACACGTTCTGTCGCGTCCTCTGTTCCTCGAAACCAAGGTTGTTGAATAGCCAGTAAGGAAGGTAGATGTATGCCCTCCTTGTACGGTCTCCTCCTCGCGCGGCTTTTCCTACTCTCTGCCACAGATCTTCAAGAGTCGCAGGCTTTGGTGGGAGATTCCACTGTACGACGATTTCCACTTCTGGAATATCCATCCCCAGTTCTAGCGCGTTCGGTGCTACCACTATGCGGGTCGTCGACTGGGTTTCTTGCAGTGCTTGAAAGACTACGTCTTTGTCATGCTGGGAGATCCACGGACTATAATCGCGAACGATAGTCTTTCTGTCCTGCAATGAAAGCCCTATATCCCTCATATTGGAACGCAGAAAGTTGGCAATCTTAGCGGAAAGCGCGGGACTGTCAACAAAAATGATTGTTCTCGGAATATTTAAGATATCTTCACGACTCTTCAAAGAAGAAAGCAGGAACAACAAGGGCGTGTAATCCGCCATTCCCTCCCGCCGAATCGGAGCGACGGATATCGTTACATCTGGTCTATCAATGGAAGACGACCGGATAACCTGAGAGTGCCTGACTTTGGGCGATGGGGGTTTGACGCCATGTTTCAACACAAAATCCTCGCTCTCACTGTTAATTGTAGCAGTGCAACCGAATAACACGACTCTTTTAGGGAGTACTAAACGCATTGCTGTTAGTTGCTGGAGCTTTTCCTGGACATTATGCCAACGTCGCATAAGATGACACTGTTCAATAGCTATGAGCCCGACGTCGTTGCAAAAGTCCGCATTCGACAGAATGGAGCGGACCTCTGGCGAGAGTAGCATATCCGGGGTTAGCATTATATGTGTGTATTCCTTGTTGATGATACGCTGCAGCAAGGACGGTTCTGTAGATTCATGAGTTCTGTCGAGAAGACATGCCTTAACTCCGGGTATCTGATTCATGGAGTTAAGCTGCTCGTCGCTCATTGTCGACGTAGGAATCAGTTGGAGTGTTATGTACCCGGTAAGGGCTGAGTAGGCTTGGTAAATTGGGCCCCCAAACGCCAATTGTGCTATCAGGAGAATATCTCGCTTTTCAAACAACAGCTTTGATAGAGTCGCTACCTCTATTGTCTGCGGCTCACAATCGTCACCCAAAATCGTTTGGAGACCTCTATAGATGAGCATTTCTCCGACCGCAGGATTATACTGAAGACTCATATAAGCCCGCATCATCCTCCTAATATCTTCTAGCTCAAGAAAAGATATATATCTTTCCAGGAAAGGAGCGACGGCATTATCCCTGGTTGCGCTCAGCGGATTAGCCTCCTCCTCCTCCTCCTCCTCCTCCTCCCCAGGTCCATCGTCGAAGAAAGCTTTTATAATCTTAGGTGTAACGGTTGCCTTCCAGGCTTCGAATTCCTTTGGAAAAGTTGTTCGCTCGGCAGATTGAAGGTTGCTCGCGGCTATCTGTTGTTTTACCTCTCTAAAGCGCCGATCACCTCGGGCTTTCTTGAAGGAGGCTTTCGTGCGAGGCATGTCTGACTTTTTTTTGGTCTTCTGTTATCTTTGGTTTGGATGGTCAGCTGGTCGTGTCGCGCTGCCTTCAGTCAAATCGGCATTCTATGGATTTGGACTCACTTAAGAGGACTTGTAAAGCAAGGAAATCGGTGTCAATGGAATGTCAAGAGTGGTTAACACTTTTAGGGTTTTTATTTGCGGAGAGATATCATAGTTGCCTCAAATCTCAGGCATCGGCAGAATCTTATTATTCTAACTACCGCTTACTACATGTAGTTAGCCTCTCAGGACACGACGCGTTATTTTTATCTTATCGCTCTTCTCCATCTCTGAGTCTCTATTGTGGGAGACTTTAAGGGCATGTTGATAATAACCCTAATTTCCTAAACAGGATACCTACCCCGTCAATCATCACCTCCGACAAACTCCCCGCAACAACAACAAAACCCTCCAACACCCAACACTCCCAAAAACCACACCCAAAAAAAGAAAAACCAACCACAATGCCACCAATCCCAATAACAATAATAACCGGCTTCCTAGGCTCCGGCAAGACCACCATCCTCCTAAACCTCCTCCCCCAACTCCCCCCCAACTACCGCCTCGCCCTACTAAAGAACGAATTCGGCGACCTCGCAATCGACTCCCAACTAGCCTCGTCCAACTCCATCTCGGGCGTGCGCGAGTTGCTCAACGGGTGCATCTGCTGTAACCTCGTGGGGCAGTTGAGTGATGCGCTGGCGCAGCTTAGGGACGAGGTGAGGCCGGATCGGATTGTGATTGAGACGAGTGGGAGTGCGTTTCCGGCTACGTTGGCGATGGAGGTTAAGAGGTTGGGGAGGGAGGGTTTGCAGAGTCAGGGGCAAGGGCAAGAGCAAGGGCAAGGGCAGGGAGATTTCGTCTTGGATGGAGTGATTAGCGTGATCGACGTGGAGAATTGGGAGGGGTACGAGGATACATCGTACACGGCGAAGATCCAAGCGAAGTATACGGATTTGATCATCTTCAATAAGTGGGAGGATGCGCCGGAGATGCGGTTTGATGTTTGTCTGGACCGCGTTGGTGATTTGGAGGTTGAGACGCCTTGGGTGAAGACGGACAAGGGCTGGGTGGACAAGGATGTCCTGTTGGGTATCGACGGGGCTTTGCTTTCAAAGGCTGGGGATGATTTGGATTTGAAGTCGCTTTCTTCTCCTTCTGGTGTCCATGGGCATGGGCATGAACACGAGCACGAACACAAACACGACCATCAATCCGAGGTCGAAGTCTTATCCGTTCTGTTGAAGTCTTCTACTACAACTCCATCCGATGCAATCGACACAACCCCCCTCCAAACCCTCCTCCGCAAAGCCCCCAAAGAAGAAATCTACCGCATAAAAGCCATCCTTCGAACCCCCTCCTCCAACCCCCCATTCCCATCCTCTGAGCACCTCGAAGCCGCCGAAGAAAAGGCAACCTCACAACCCAATGACTACCAAACCACTACCTCCACCTCCACAACGACGAATCCCACGCAACACCACATCCTAAACTGGGCATTCGGGCGCTGGACCTTCACGCCTTCCGAGACGGTCCCGTCGGACCCGGCGGTCGTGGCTCGCTTCACGCTTATTCTGGCGAGGTATGAGTCGGCGAAGTGGAAGAGGAGGATTGAGGAGGGTGGGTTTTTGAGGGTTTTGGGTGGGGATAGGAAGGGGGAGGTGGTTGTGGAACGGGTTGTTTGAGTGGTAGTGGTCAACTGGTTTTGGTTATTGATACTCGACTTGTATATGTATGAGAGGCCCTCCGGGAGGGCTAAATAGGTGCATTTAGACTGAATTGATACCCTCTTCAATAATGTTGAAGTGATGAGAATTCTATTTTCGACAATGATCATAGCTTTTATACAGTAACGAGAACGACGGCAGCCTAGCAAAATCCAAGCGAACTTTTCTCTCTAGCAGAGACATGGAAATCAGATAACTTTTCGGACGCAAAAAAGTCAATGCTCGCGCTGCACCTATGAGACCAACAAGAACAGCATCTATTAATATCCTCTATAAAGACAGAACACAGAACAGAACACAGAACAACTAAAAATGACTATCAACAAATAAACAAAGAACAGAAGAACCAACAACGGCATCGTAGAACATGAACAAGCAAAACTGATACTGAAAACGAAAGGATCCGTATTACCAAAACAAAACTAAACCCAGTAGACCACCACTCAGTACTCAAGAAGAGCAGAAGCACCAGGCTCGCTGGAGATGTAAATCACCTCGTGGTTGTCAGAGAAGCCGTTGAACTTGGTAGCACTGCACTTGCTGTAGGCGCCCATGTTCTCAAAGTAGAGCCAGTCGCCAACATCCAAAAGACCCGGCAGCACGGTGCGTTCAGTGATGACATCGATGCCGTCACAGGTAGGTCCCCAGATGGAGTAGCAGACGCCATCGAGAGTCGCAGAGTCCGGGGTAGACGGCCTAGAGCTATCGACGCTGGTCAAGATCTGCGCAACGGGATGCTGGTGGTCGAAGATGATGTTGGAGAAGTTTCCGTAGACGCCGTCGTTGAGGTACAGCATGTAAGCGTCCCGGGATGGATCCGTGGGGTCGGGAGCGTCACGACGGCCGATGATGTGGGCTGCCAGGGAGAAAGCACCGCCGACGTAATAGCGACCAGGCTCGGCGATGATGCGGACGGGAAGCGGGAAGTAGGTGTCTAGCGCTTCGCTCAGGATACCGGAGAATTTCTCAAAAGTGGCCTCGCAGAAGCCTCCGCCGATGTCCAGCGTGTGGAGCTCGTGACCCAAGTTGGCAGCTTGGTCGAAAACCCATCGCGAGTCCTGGACGGCTTTGATAAAGGCTTTGGGATCGTCAGCGCCCGAGCCCACATGGAAGCTGACGCCGACGACTTTCAGCTCGAGATCGCGCGCCAGTTTGAGAAGCTGCCGTGAAACGTCCAAGGAGGCTCCGAATTTCATGCTCAAGCGGCAGAGGCTAGTGGAGTCGTCGGTCAGGATACGCAGGTACAATTCAGCATCCGGGAAGTGAGTTTTGATCTTGTACAACTCGTCAGCGTTATCGAAAGTCATTTGCTTGACGCCAACTTGGGCCGCATAGCGCAAGTACGATTTGGTCTTGCAAGGCTGCGCATAGATGATGCGGCTGGGATCGACGCCGGTTTCGAGAGCCAAGTCGATCTCGGTCTTGGACGCACAGTCGAAACCGTTTCCAAGCTTGGACATGAGACGAAGGACCTCCGGATCTGGGTTACACTTGACCGCTGTTTATATCGAACACATCCCGTTAGTAAACCAAATTCACGTCGAAGTGCGACACAGCAAAACGTACCGTAAAAAGGCTTGACGCGGCCCAAGTTCATCTTCCAGCGCAAATGCTGGCGGTAAATCTCGCCCATGTCAGCCACATAAAAGGGATCCTCGGCACCCGGCTCGCAATTGTCAGGATCAACCTCTGTCGCGCGTTTCTTTAGAACATCAAAGACCAGGTCCTTGGCAGCCGACCTGGAATGCGAAAGATCGTCCACGCCATGGTGGTTTATAGGACTACTGAGGTACTCGTAGTGTTTATTGAACTGGGGTTTAGTAGCGAAGCACACTTCCTGAGCAGGTACACAAGCAGTAGGTGCCATAACCATATGGCTCGGTAGTCGTAGCACGGAATTAGAAATTGTCGAAGAGTAACGGGAAAAAAAGTCGAGATAATCTCGGGCGTAAGAGCTAACGACAGGTACGCAGATACTAGCGTGCTAGGGAGGACGAAAAGATTCGCAACCAAGATCGACTGGACCAAGCCTCTTAGACCCTTCCTCGTGAAGAGGAAGAACCCTCAGAGAAGTCCTATGCGGCAGCTCAAGGTTTGGGGAGGAAGAAGAGAAGACTTGAGATGGAGTCAAGGCGTTAAAGAAGGGCGCAGATGGAGTAGACACGCGCGAAACCAGCAGCAGGAGGTGGGATGTTGTTAAAAGTGAGAGCAGGTCGCCGAGACGAGACAATTTGACGGAGAACGGACGAGGCTGCGAGAGCCGTCGTGGTGAGCAAGCGCCTTTGGGGGGTGCCAAAGGCGCGGCGCCAGAATCTAGCAAGATTAGTAGTACGGGAAAGGTGGAAGCTGTACAATAAGAGAAGCTGTCAATAATGAATGCGAAGGAGAGAGAGAGAGGTGAGGTGGTGAGAGTAGAGTAGAGAAAGGGGGGGGGAGAGAGAGGCGATGGTGGTGGTTATTTATTTAGGTCTTAGGGCAGCAATACTCACACTAGCCACACCCACACAATAGGTTTAAGCGAGAGAAAAAGACAGCGCTAGAAAAATGTTGCAATAAAATATAGAAAATAATAGTGACTTTTTAAAAGAAGAAAAAGACAGAGAAAAACGACGATTTTAAGGAGGGAAAAAAGAGGTCAGATTTTGGCGGTTTTTTAGGAGGTTTTTTTCTTCCTCTGATATCAGTGGGTCACGTGCCGTCGAATTTTCCTTTTTTCTTCGGGCTTCATTTTTCCTCTGTATCGTCAAAGAGATCGTCTGTATGCATACAGCTCAATCCAATCCTCCTCGTCATGCTGCGATGGCAACTTCATGCTGTCCTGGTGCAGCACCCGTAGTTTGGCCGACTGCATCAACTCGAAAAACACAGTTTCACTGTCATGCCGTCTCTTCATGGCTACCAGGATAGTCACATCCGGCGACAACTGAACTAGCTTGTCCATTACAGAGATAAGCGCCGGCAAACTGTCCGCATTGTATGTACAATCTGAGACTAGGATCAGGTCAGTCCGACTGCCTGTTATATACTCTGGAAGGCCTTGATCCCAATCTAGAACCTGGAACTCAACTGCCGAAGACGGCGCTACTGGTTGAACGGCGGCGATGTTGCGCGTTACTATGTCCTCGACTTCTGGTAGGTCGGTGAGAACCACTGAGCATTGGGAATGTAGTCGGGATAATGCAAGGCCAACAAGGCCGCATCCTGTTCCAAGCTCGAGCACGCGCAGTGGAGTGTCACTGTCACGCCGGCTCTGTAGGAGCTTTTGCAGGGACGGCATAGCTTCTGTCTGTCCGTCCATTATGCTCTGAAGATAGACGACAGACGCCAGCCCGGCATCCCTATAGGAGAAGGAGAAGTCAATTCATTATTGAAAGTAAGCAGGTAGTCATCGACAAGGTGACGCCTCACCAAACGTGTCGAGCAATGCTATTTCCCGTCTCCTCCCAAAAATTCATTTCCAGCTTGCCGTTGACATCAAGACGTCTTTGAATCAATCTGTCCGCTGTCTGGGACTGTGACCCTCCGAACGGCGCACTCCACCCAGATATCACTAGAGGCATGCCAGACCTGCTAGAAAGATGGTCTGCTAACACCGAACTTGGTTTCCGGGGATCAGTCGCATTAACACCCAGGACAACATCTCGCCTCGCAAGCTGAGACGGGAACGGGCCTAGAGAGATCGGAAGCTCTCGATTCCCAGCATTCCAGACAAGGACTTTTCGACTGATAACATGATGAACATCACTGGTACCCGCGAGAGCCAGTGTTACCAGCAAATGCACATCGTCGGACAGGAACGAATCGCCCAAGTCGGTGGTGATACAGACCAGGGCAGAGACAGAGCACGACCCGGCTTTCTGGCCTTTCTGGGCCTGGAATCTCGGGGTTTTGAGGAAGCGAATGTAGAATACCATTATCGATCGTCATCCATGCTCGGACAATTTTCTTTTCTTTTTCTTTCGTCTTTGTCTTTGTCTTTGTCTTCGTCTTCTTCTTGGTTGACTCTTATTAAGTCTTGACTGTGTTATGCTACCAACTCACGTGAGCTGACTAAACACCTCCGGCCTGTAAGCCTGAGGCCGCGGCAATTCCTCGCAAGCAGCAACACGATGCCTGTCCTTTCTCTGCCTCGATATCGCCATTCTATGGTAGAGAGCCAGACAGACCGTCCGATGCAACACATCTTGGACTTGGGATGAGTTGACTGCGTCCTCCATCCTACAAATATACATACATCCCTTCTTGGCAAAGAGTGCAGCATCATCAGCCAGCATAAGTAACAATGCGACCAAGCGACCCTCGAATCCGCCAAAGGATCAACCAAATCTCCAACAACTTCGAATCCGCAAACGAGACCGCCCAAGAGGGAATCTACGCATTAGGACAGAACTACGTCTCGCCCTGCTTCGCAGCACTCGGGAACTGCATCTCCGCATGCACCGCACCATGCTTCACCGGCGGAACCAACCAATCACGCCGCCGGAGGCGAGGCCGAGCAGAGGCCAATTTCGACTTCTACGACGACTGGGACAACGACATCGCCGACAATGGTCTATTAGGTTGGGGTACCGATGAGCTGGATCATCTGCTAGCCGGGAACGGACGCGGAAGCGGGCGCGGAGGAGGATCAGGGTCAGGGCCAGACCAACCACGCCGACAACGGCAGATGAGCTACGGCACGCGACATGTCCGAAGAAGGAGCACCGTGCTTGGATCAGACGGCCACAACGACCCAACTGTCATTCCGAGCTCGTCATTCCTGGGTTTCTTGGAGCGCTTCCCGTGGAGATTCGGCGCGCGGGGTCAGAAATATCAGCCGTCCGTGGCTGACTTGCAAGAGAATCCCAGGGGGTCGCGACGACTTGCCGCCGCTCACGAAGATGAGCCGCTGATGGAGGAAGCCGGAGCCGAAACCGAAGCCGGCGGGGAGGGGAGGCTCAAGCGGCGTGTTTCGGGTGGTGGTAACGCACGAGATAGGAGTGGGACACAGTCGTCGCGCGAGACGAACACCTCGCTAAGCTCTCGGGGTGACTTATTACCCAGCGATGAGGAGGAAGATGCAGTCCCGTTGGACGATGATATCACCATGGCATTAACACGTCGGGGGACGGGGTTCGATTCGAATCCGGACGACGTCGTGCTAGAAGGAAAGGGGGGACCGGTGCGGAGATCAACGTCCGGAACACTCAGTCCAGCAACGACTTCTTCAGTAGGGTCGAAGCCGAGAACTAAGAAACGGAGTACGACGAAGTCGGTCAGGTCTTCTGACACCAACACCAACACCGCCATCCAAGAAGTGCATCGACCCTCGTCAATCTCAGACCTGAGGGAAGAGGAAGCGGAAGCGGAACGCAGGGAGGAATCCAATATCAAACAGAAGCGACTGGCCGCGCAGAAACTAGCCGCGGAACGAGGCCTGCAACATGAGAGCATGGTGAGTATATCCCACCCACACCATTTCTACATTAATATCAAAGCCTTTGAATGAATTGCTCAGAAGGAAAAGCTAACAGCAAATCGAACACACAGCTCGCCTCCTCATCCCCCCCTCATACCCTCTCCTCATCCCTCCCAGCTGACGCCGGATTACCCAGAGACATCCACGTAAAACGCCAACGAACATCTGCATCCGAGAACATCGAGAAGCCCTCAGCGCAATCGCCCAGATGGACACATTCCAGACAGCAATCCGGAACCGAACCTTTTCCGCCTCTTCCACCTTCCGAGACGTCGGGCGAGTGAAGGGATTTCACTCTCGCCTACGCCTCCTCGCCTACTGATTACCAACTATTACTACTATACCCTACCTATCCTACTTTAACACGCGTATGAGGGTTCTTGAAAGCTGGGTGAAAGCACCAGACTTGAACTTGGTTACATTTGTTTGCTGGTCGAACTGATGTCTTTTTCTCTTCTTTCTCTTTTTCGTTCTCTTGGGCGGGCCCTTTCTTTTATCGCTATGATATTGCTATTGCTATTGCTACGTGCTAACTTAACTTATTTTTCTGCTATTATGATATGGTACTAACTGCTAACTCCTAACTACTACTATTACTATGCTACTACGACTACTATTATTCATTCATAATATCCTGGGAATTGGAAGTTTTGGTCGATAATAAGGGCATATCGAGATCAATTAATCCGAACTTTTCATTATTTGAAAGTCTTGCTATATGCTTGCTATCATACCTTGCTATATCAATGCTACATAACTTACCACTGTCTGGTTAAAAATGATAAATGTCCTCACATTCTTAGTCCGCCCTGCGTAGACTGACAGAGTTCCCAACCCTTCCCCCAAGAAAGTAGAAAAGAAGGAATCAGGAACATCCAGGGCGGTTCCGCTAAATGGAGGTTCAAGTTAAACAAAAGACATAAGCTGGAGAAGAGAAGAGAAAAGAAGTGTACCTCACTCTCACTCGGGGTTCACATTCTCGTTCTCGTTCTCTACTCGCCAGTCTGATTCTGATTCTGATTTTGATTTTGATTTTGATTTT
>HG983355.1:239333-251224 GCA_900006255.1 Xeromyces bisporus
GGATGGATGGATGCCAGCGGCTATACAGATTTTATATACTGCTACGAGTCGGTGACCTGTCCGAATCCCGAATATGAACAGTTCCTTCTGAGGATTATTAGTCGGCGAAGAATGCGGGGAAGTAGAGTTAGTTGAAGCAAGATCTGCCGAGGAATCTGGGGAAGCCGAGGTGAGGCTCAACTGGAGGTCAGTGACACTTCTCCAGAGCCAATCAGATCGTCCGGTTGGTTCCTAACGCGGAGCCCCACCCAAGTCACGCGTCGTCGCGTTCTTCAAAAGTTTTTGTCATCCATCGAGCCCTAAACCTACCTATATCGCTGCATATATCGCTGCATATATCATACATTGCTATAGGCATAGAGCTCTATAGAGCGCTTCCTTAGAAATGACCACCGAATTCCTGCGTCCTCCGAGGTCTGTCTACCAATGCCATCGTCAGTCCCTTGAGAACGCGTATATGAAACCAGCACACTGACACATCGCAATGCATCATAGCAATACAGAATACCTCCCCGTCTACCGCGAACCCTCCCACTACAACCCCCTCGACACATTCCGCCTACCATCAGGCAATGAGAAGCACTACCAGCAGCAATATGGGGATATGTACTTTATCCGACTCGCGAGGTTAAAGCCCGCCGTGGAGCAGGTTGCAGCGGATGCGTGGGACGGGTTTAGTGTATGTTGCGTCCATTCGGGGTGGTTGATCCATTCGTTTTTCTCCGTCGATTGTGAACTGCTGGCTGATTGGGATCAGATTGCGGGGGAGCGAGCCCGGCGCGTGGACAGAGTTCTTGATGTCCGACAGGGCGAGCTGTGTTATGTTTCCGGGACGGTGTTTATGGATATGCCGCTGAAGCCGAATATCCTGGATGATGTGTCGAAGGAGGTATTTACTCGGCTACTCGGTGTTGCTACTTGCTATTGTTTCTAGTTCTAACGGACGGCTGAATGCTGTAGAACTTCACTGCTCTTCCTCCGCCTTGTCGCACCTATCTCGATCCTTCAGACCCGTCCCTGACGCAGATAATGCTGGAGGATGAATCCGGTCGTCTTCGTCTCACGGGGACTCTCCTTACAACTACCCAGCTGGTTACCGGTGCCGTGATTGCAGTGCTAGGGACGGAGAACTCTAATGGTGATTTCGAGGTCATTGATATCAAAGTACCCGATCTACCCCGCCAACCAGATCGATGGGAGCGAGATGGAGGAAAAGATAAGTCTGACAAGGGCAGCGGGAAAATAGCGTTTATTAGCGGTCTCGATATCACGGGTAGTTCTAGTGATACTCTGGCCTTGGAGCTCTTGACGGATTACCTGCTTGGCTATACTGGTTTTGCAGAGGGTGACAAAGACGACGCCGATAATCCCACGCCAACAAACGCCAACCGTATATCGCGACTCGTCATTGCCGGAAGCTGTCTCGGATCGAGCGAAGTCGCAGAAGCAGCAGCAGCAGCCGCCGAGGGACCATCAGCACCGAAGAAAAAACAAACCAAGAAATACGGCTACGACGCGTCCGCATATAACCCCTCCCCGATCACACACCTCGACGCCTTCCTCGCCGAACTCCTACCCAGTATACCCATCACGCTGATGCCGGGAGAAAACGACCCGGCGAACTACTCCCTCCCGCAGCAGGGAATTCACCGCGCCATGTTCCCCAGGGCCAGGGCGTATTGCTCAGCGCCCCCGGCCGGTGGGCAGATGCCTGAACCGGGCTGGTTTGACAGCGTCACGAATCCCTGGGAGGGGGATGTGGAGGGTTGGCGCGTTTGGGGTAGTAGTGGGCAGAATGTTGAGGATGTTCTGCGGTACTTGGATTTTTCTGATGAGAATGGTTCGTTGGTGGGTGATGAAGGGCATTCGGATGCTCGCATACGAGTGTTGGAAGCCATGCTGCGGTGGAGATGTGGTGCTCCAACCGCACCGGATACATTATGTATGTATACTTCGACCCTTCTTTTGCCAAATATACTAACACATTAAAAACAAGGGTGCTACCCCTTCCAAATAAACGACCCCTTCGTCCTCCAAACCTGTCCCCACATCTTCTTCGCAGGCAACCAACCCTGCTTCCAAACAGCCGTGATCGAAGGCGACATTCCCCTTCGATTGAACGGGTCGGAATCGGATACCGAAATGGCAGACCAGGACCCGCAGTCGTTCCTCGGTCCTAAGGTGCGGTTACTGGCTATTCCGAGGTTCAGTCAGACGGGTGAGCTGCTGCTGGTTGATTCCGAGACATTGGAGGTTGAGGTTGTTAGGTTTGGGGCGTTTTCGGGGAGGGAGGATAAGAAGTAACGTAGAAGGAGACATATGAAATGATTACTTTAATGTATAGTGTTACGGTAGCCTAGCGCTCTGAGACAAAAGCCGTATACATATTAAATAGCACACTACTTCTGTAGATAGTCTAAATACCTAATAATTTCCCGATATTCCCTCCCCAGTGCTGGTCTCCCATATTGATGTCCTCCATCCTCACCACATTGTCATTTCGTTGACAGGTAGGCCTAGAGAAAGATCAGTGCCTCACCCGTCGTCACCAGACGTAACTGTACTGCAGCCCGTAATCGACCATGTAGTCAAACGCTTGGGTGAGAACTCTGGCAGTGTCAACTTTGCCGTTGACGCTGGGACCCCCATCCTCCTCCCGAGTGCCCCTTCAAGACGCTCGTACTGTTGTTGCTCCGAATGGCATCTTCGGGATGTATGTTGTTGTGCTAAAATATGAACCGGATATTTATAGACGGCAGGCCATTAGGCTATAGCGGAACCTAGGGACCGTATGTCAGCTTCATGTACATGCCATGGCGTGTATGAGCCACATACTATGCTAGGTATGCTAAAATATTTGACAGTTCAATCGAGTCGTACGCTCGACCAGTTCGACCAACCGATATGAGAGGACATTAGCCTCGTCCTCCCAACGGCGGCGGCGGACGATAATGTATATATATCAATCGAGACAGACTATGACAAAATCTCCCGCGTGGTAATCGACTGCAATGCTCTCTGGGGTCTCCGCTGCGGAAACTTATATGAAAATTGCAACTTGGTAGGCTACCTACGACTTGAGTTAGCTCATCGAATGACATGACGAAGCTTTCCGAATCCTATCTTAGCTACATGACCACGGCTTGGTCATAGATCTTGCCCTTTCCATTGAAGCAAGTAATCCTGGTGGTATGCTTGTACCAGTATGACGATCTCCGTTTTGATGTCCGGTTTGTTGGCGTACAGTACGTATTGCCCGGTTCGAACTGGACTGGGAGAACCATTGTTGTTTCGTATGTATCTGCAGGATAGAAGTGGTTTTTGGTTGAGGTTTCTGAGCGAGAATATATGGTATCGGCCTTGTTACAAGACTCTTCTAGTTTGTTATGGGCCATGGCAGGCTGGTAGGACCCGTAGGGGCTGGTAGAGGCTGAGGTACTAGGTAGGGCCAATATTATCTCAGAATCTCAGAGAAATGGTCTGGTATTCATATGTGCAACGAGCAACGTGCGGCGTGAGTGGTTGGGAGAGAACGTCTACGTTGTGAAGTCCCTAGCCCTAACGTCCTAACCCGAACACACTAGCCCTAACCAACCCTAGTGAATGTACAATAGTAAACTAATGTCGTGCGTTACATTTTTCTCCTGTCCAAGGCTCAGCAAATGCTCTGACAAAGTGGCCCAGCATACAGGCCGCCGATTAAGTGACCGCCGCGCTTCAGGTTACAAGAAAAGCTATGAAAATGCGTACGCTCAAAGATTGGTAGGTATAATTTGAGGGAACCCAGGTTGGTCGCAGTGGGACCATCAATTCATTTTTCATTACATGTACCCTGTCAGGGCAAATGAAGAATGATACGTTTAAAATACTTGAAGATCAAGCTCAAGAGCACAAGAATGGGTCATTGAGAAGCTCAGCAGTAGTCCTCCGGTCTTGTGGGTTAGGCTTCAGCATCAACGAAAGGAAAGACGCCAACTCTTTGATACTTCCTGTACCAAAATCAGATGGTAGCCTCTCACTTAGGTAGGTCGTCAAAGCTTCATGCTGTGTTTCTCTTTCAGTCAAGTCACTTATTTGTGACATCAGAGATTCATCTATCTCCTTGTCTGTACAACCGAAGATTCCAAGAGGGAAAAGCGGCTCGTTTGTTGCGAGTTGAGATACCTATACTAACGTTAGACAGTAATAAAATTTACTAGAAGTGGGATCATACTAAACAGGCCGTTGTCCAAATATCAATTCTCCCATCCCACGGCTTTCCTTCGATAAGTTCAGGAGGGCGTAAGCCTCTGGGAGTTACGGGACGAGAATCTTGTTGTTGGCCACTCCAGACCGCTAGTAAGTAGTAGGATTATTAGCAGACATAAAAGCCAACAGGCAGGAAAATGAGTACTACCTCCTCCCAGATCACCAATCCTAACTGACAGCCTCCGATAGTCCACACTATCCAGGATTCCACGAGGCCTTTGTGACACCACCAGGTACTGTGGCGCACTGTCATCAATCTCGATACCTGGAAGCCACTTCACAGAACTGAAAGTAGGAGGCTGCAGCTGGATATCATTGATGGTAGCATTGTCAGCTGAGAAGAGAATGTTGGCAGGCTGTAGATCTAACAAAATGTCAGTGTCATCTTCTTAATTGCTTGAATTTAGGACTGTAGTATGTACCAGTATGGATGATGTCCTGCTCATGAAGAAAATCAAGGCCAAGCAAGATCTGTTTAGAAATAGCTTTAACATAATCCGCATGCCGAGGCTTTTGTCGGACACACATTGCTTGGCCATCGGATATCAGCATCGGGAACACAAGACAAAGATGCGTCCCGTTTGGTCCCTGGTGCTCAAAATGGTCCAACAATTGTACAACATGGTTTTTGCCGGGATGTTTAATACTAGGATCGGACAGACGAAGCAGAATGGCGAGTTCCTTGTTATGTCTTGATGTATCCGATTTGAGTATTTTGAGCACAACGTGGCGTTTAAGTCTGGAAAGAGAATTAACTTGGGCCTGCGATTTGATGGAAGCAAAAACATCGATACCTTTTGTCGTTTGCGAGCCACACAGTAGAATATTGGCCATATGCTAATTTTGCCAACACCTGATACTGCTGGTTGAAAACATCTTGGAGATGTACTGGGTGATAACCTCCCCGACGATACTCATCAACTGGCTCAACATCATCAGAGATCCATTCAAAACGGTACATTTTGCAAAAAGTAACTGCCAAAAAGGCAACGGGAAATGAGCAAGAAAGGGGGGGGATTGTTGAGAGGGACGGTATGCGCTGCGGAGTGAGGAGAAGTAAAAGTGACTACCCGGTTAAGGGGGCGTTTGCTATCATACGGAGATCCCGAGCACAGTAGCCCTAGCCCTTATATTTCAACCAATGATAATCCGTTGTAAGAGATTCAACCATGCAGATGTTAAGTATGATATTCAAATATTTGCGAATACGAGCTCGATGATATGTATCCGCAATTCATATTCGCAGACCTGAAACCTCGAATATTTGTGAATCGTGAACGGTGACACCCCTAGCTACAACCTCGAGCCTCTTTGGCTATCATCATCCAACTCCCCAACCTCCCGCAAAGCACGCCAAACACGAAGCCCAGCATCCCAATACTCATCATTCCAAATCACCACCCTCCCATCCGGCTTAAGCGTCCTCATCTCCCGATGACTCCCGCCACCCCAACCAATATCCGCATGCCCATTCACAAACCGGACCAGGGGATCAATGAACGCTTTCCGCAGTACCTCCTTCTCCCCATCCCGGAGCAAACCACCATTACCCCAGAACCACGCTGCGCAATCCGAGGTATGCGTAACCCCCCACTCAGGCGGGAGGACCCTGTCCACGCATTTAGCCCGGAACTCAAACCGGTAGCGGTAGAGGAGGTGAGAGGCACCGTGTGCAGCGAGGGAGTGGACAAGACCGCGCTGGGTCTTGTGGACTTGCATGTCAGCGTATATGCGGCCGAAGGCGTCTACATCCCAGTTCTTGCAGTCGGGTGGGAGTTCGGAGGTTGGGTAGTAGAGGCTCGTTAATGTGTTGACTGCGTGAGGGGGGTAGTCGGCTAGTAGGCGTTTGTGGAGTGCTGGGAGGGTGTCTTGGGTTGGTGGGAACCAGATGCTGTAGAGGTTGTGTTCGTCGCGGCATTCGCCGAGCATTATTCTGATGTTGCGGGTGGATAGTCTTTTTGCGAATTCGCCGTTGTCGAGGGTCTTGAAGAGGGTGTGTGAGATGAAATTGGAGTCTGTTGTTGGGCGGAATTGGTGGGTGTCTATGCTTGTTGCTGCTTGTAGGAGGTCTTTCGAGGGGATGGAGCGTAGTCGTGATATTTTCTCGTTTGGTGATAGAGAGTGAGGGATATTGACGGCTGCGAGAAGCTGGTTGAACTGTTCCTGTGCCAGTGATGGAGCCTTTGGCTGGACGCCGGGCCCGTTAGACCACATGCACGCCCGCTTTATGACTGCCTTGTCTTCTGGGAGTTGCATGTCGTAAGCTAGTTGGTAGAATACCGAGTACGCGCCTGAGAAGTGTGAGCATGCATCGAAGCAATTGGACAACGAGGAGCGTGACTATATGTTACCAGCTGAGTATCCTGAAATAGTGATGTTTTCTGCATTCCCTCCGAATAGCTTGACGTTATTCTTGGTCCATTCAAGCGCAAGTCGCTGGTCCCAGAAGCCGTGGTTGCCAACAGTCTCACTTGCGGAGGCCGCATCTTGTTGTACTTCAGAGGAATATAGAAATCCAAAAACGCCTAATCTGTAGGCTGGCATGACAATCACGCATTTGAACGCCGTCTCGCCCAGCAAGGCGGCCGCCGAAAACGTATTCGGAGTGCCTGCTTGGAGCCAGCCGCCATCTTAACGTCGCAATTGCAGTCAGTGTACTGTATCTCCTCCAGTAGCCCCAATAAATGGGGACACTGAACTATGTCATCATGCCAAACAGAACATACGAATATAGACAAACACCGGCCAACCTATCGCAATCAGAATCAGCCACACATCTCCGCGTCAGGGACTACATAACTAAGTCGAAGTATTGATGTCCAGTCCAGTCAGACTCTGCACCTTAACATACCATCCTTCGGAGGCTCCCCAATGGGCACCCAAACATTACACTGAAAGCAATCCTCCGTCCAACTGCTCTCATCCGGAGGACCTATAAAACCCGGTTGGGGGCAGACACCAGCTCCCCCGTCACACAGACCTGGTTCTTCTTTGGTGCCGTAGGTGTATGACTCGGGCAATGGGTGGGCTCTCCGCCACCGCTTGGATGGAGCTAGGCCATAGCGTAGGCCGCCGTAGAAGTGACAGAGGGGGGTATCGGTGGCTTTGGAGGAGATTGTTACGCCGCGGACGAAGCCACGGTGGGAGAGCGATTGAAGGTGGGTACGTTGAATTGTGTCCATGGTTTTGTCGTCAATTAGAGGGTTGGATTCGAGTGTAATTGCTAAATTGTCGACTGGAAGGGATTTGGGTCTGCATGGCTGGGAATGACAACATCCATATATGGTCGGATTCAGTCAGTTTCGGATGATTAACTGATGTCCGAGATACGGCGGCCCAATTGATATGATACAGCATCGTCCAGCGCTCTACGGACTCATACATACATTGCAGGTCGCTATACATCCCAATCCTTTAGACAACGAGGAGGCAGTAGCTGTTCATGTACTCCCGTACATGTCCAGCAGCATCAACAATAACATGGCGTATGTATACATACTCCGTACACACTGGTATTGTATCTGCAGTTCGAGGATTTCTAATCAACTCGGCGCTAAAATTACGGCCGATGTGGACCTTGGGCGTATGATATTATCGCTAACGTCATTGGTAGAAACATTCAAGCCCTATATAAAAACTAGCCCTAAGCCCTACCCATACTAACCAAAACCAGTTTAGCTCATCCGTTAGTGTGCTGGGGGCCCGAGCTCCTCAATTCCTGGATACGGCTAGTGTTCCCCGCATTCCTGTGTAACGATTGGCCAACCCAACCCTTCTATATTTATCGTGTATCTCTGACGTCAAATCCTACTACGGACGGGACACCAATGGTTAACAATCTCTTCTTCTATACAAACTCGGAGCTTAACCTACGTACTGTAGCTTTCCAAAGTTGCCACCGGATATGTTCGAGCAACAGGATTAACCATGCAGCTCTGTGACACGGTCCAGCTAGAGATGTGACTCTGTGAGTAGGATGGATTCAGTAGGGTGCAGATGCGGGAGAGGATGAGGACATTATTGGGTCATCTCTGAACTTATGCTTTCTCTATCACCATGGAATAAAGCCTATATAGATGCTCCCGTATACCTATCTGCAGCACGGTTTATGGTTTGGCTTTTCCCCTCTTCTCACTTCTAAGCGGGATCCGGATATGCCTGTTCTTGCACATTGGTATATATAGGTGGACCCCTGCAACTGAGTCAGTCCTTCACTTCTTCTTTTCCGGGTCGTGAGTTCCATAAGTTGATATAACACAATTTTTGGACGAAGTCCACAGTATCTCATTGTCGAGTGGGTATGTCTCGTCATCGTCCTGAGCACAGTGCTTAGGGCACCGATTGTTCCAACCGGCAGTCAAGTGATGTCGTCATTCAATTCTCCCCCCTGGCTCATCCATACCATTATAAGTACTCGAAGATGTACTCACATATTCCCTTTGCTTTCAATCCAGAATAAGCAGAAAGAACGCATCCGGAACAACTATCATACCAAGCTTTAAGTCAGACAACTGCCGAAGTCAAAACGCGAACATGGCCGACCGTCAGAACGTTTGGGTTAGAGGCGCCTACCCAACATACCCAGTAACTGGGCACGGCGTGAGAGTTACCGCGGCAAATCCAAGACGGGTATGATTCCTATTCCATTCCAGACTGTGGGATACGGAATACTGACACGGCAAGCACTAGGAATCAACTGCATCCAACACAAGCACAACATCCAACAACTCCAACGCCAGTCCGAAACCTAACAATGAAAACAACGGCTCCAAGCAAACCATAGCGGAGAGGAGATCGAGCGGTACTGCATCCCCTCGTCTCTTTCAGAACTTGTTTGATCAGAAGCGAGGTTCGACGGACTCTGTCATGGCTGGGCGGAGGCTTAGTTACAACGAACAGTCGCCAAAGGGAGGATTTGTTTCGAGGATGTGGGAGAGATATACCAAGTATTGATCTGATTTCGATGGGTTTTTGTTTTACGTCGTTGGCCTGGCGTTGCGGTTTCTAGGTTGCATTTTGCCGTTTATTAGTCGAAATGATTGTAATGATTAATGCGGATGAAGTTGTCATGATTGAAGTGAAGTCTAAAGTATGAGTTAGCAGTCAGTCAATCCGAGAATCGCATCCTGAAATCTGACTATCAAGTAGTGTCAATCGTCAGCGTCGGCGAAGACAGATAATCAGGTTGCCAACAGGAATTGAACTCTTGGAAAACGGCGAACACCATGGAGTGCTATCATAGTTCATCCATCGACACTGGCATGAGTAAGAGTTCTGCAATCACTTCGCCAAAGCAAAAGGAAACACAGATAGACTGAAATCGCCATTCACTTCCGACGGGTGCTGGAATCATGCTCCAGGATAATTCTCAGTGAGGCTGCTCAACTATTCAACGGAAAAGCGGCGTTCATCGCAGTACAGGTGAAAAACAGGGCTAATGATTCCTACTCGAAGTCTCTCAACTTTCAAGGCGAAAAACCAAATATTCAGTTAGTAAAGCTGCTACTTTCCCGAGGCTGGGTATGCGTTTTCAGGTTAGACTGGCTATGGGCCTATGGTACATACTAAGATGCGAGCAGGAGGATAGAAGGCTGGCCAGTCTGAGGATGTCGGTATCGTACTGTACATTTTTTCAAGACAAGTTGACAACTGAATTTCGATATGTCTCTGCAGCCTTCGCGGAAGAGTCAATGTATACTGTATCCATGCATAGTCTCCAGAAAGCTTGAGTAAGAATCATTTGCCCTGTTCTTCACCTGCACCGCGATGAAGGTCAATTTCCCGTTGAACCGCCGAACAACCCCATGGGCATCAGGATGTCGACTTTAGGAAAATAATCCGGGAGAACGATTTCCGCACCGCGTTGGAAATGAGAGACGCTTTCCAATGCTTTCTCGTTTGGGGCTTCAAATTTCAATTAGTTCGGCAAAGCTGACTGCAGAGCATTCTTGTCAGCATAGGTACTGTATGCCATATGGGTCTCTTGTCAGTGCCAGCGGATGAGCAGCACCATGAGCGCTCCCATGATACGTGTCTTCAAGGTAGAGTCGGTTTGTGACTGGTCTATCATACTCCGTATCTTCTCCTGAGTGCCGATTGACATGTAGGCGAGCGAAGATCCAGCGGCGTTGGTGGCCTCAGGCCCTCGACCTTCGGGGAAGCAAGAATGTGCTGCGATCAACGCTCTCATCGACACGAATACTCCCACTTATGTACTCGTACGTAGAAAGCTGAATTTGTCCCTTTTGAAAGTTGACAGCGACAAGCCGACACGGTCGGATACATAGGAGACTGACATTCGCGGTGGGAATGTGCATGACGATGTGAACGACAGTCGTTATGTCCATCAAGTAGGTTGCAGGCAACATGGACAGTTCATAGGCCAGCAGACCCTTCAGTACCTGATGAACCAGGGGTGACTACTGAATTTCGACAAACCTTCTTCAGGACTTGCCTCTTTACATAGCGTAGAACGACCGTCCATCACCAAAGACCAGGAGTGCCTGGATTGTACGAATCCAGAGCCACCGTAGGAACAGTAAAGCTACCATCGCAGAGAACTAGAGGAAGAAGACAAGACGACATCCGAAGACGTCGCAAGTCGCAAGGCCACAGCTCCAAGGGCGATGCACCACGAAGGGCGCTCAACCCAAGCATCATAGAACACTTTTCAACAATGGTTATGCGGAAACATCACCACTCGTGAAGCCTTCATTGTGAAAAGTAGATGCGTTTTCAATGATATATGTAATTTGAAATCTCTAATCACGCCTATCCCTTGTGTTGTTGTGATTGCGGTAGGAACATTGGAAGAAAAAAGCAAAACGAGAAGAAACAAATGGACTCGCCTGCTTTGTTTATTTAAAATTCATCGTAACAAAACATGTCTCCAAGCCCTTTCCGGTGAGTGAGAGAGAAAAAACGAAAAAACGACCCTAACGGAAGCAAGTTTTTTACCGGACGATACCATCGAAGCGGTTCTTGAACCACTTGATGCTCTCACCCTGCGTGATTCTGTGGTGGAGACCGAGGGTAGAGCGAGCACGGCGACGCTTGGAGACACGCTCACCAGGGCGAGTCCTAGAAACCAACACCGTTAGTTCAGATGCAGACGTTAAGGAAGATCGCAAGATAGCACTCACATGCAAACGTAGAAGTCCATGCCGTAGATACCAATGCCAGGGTCGTACTTGATACCCAAGTCAATGTGCTCGCTGATACCGAAGCCGAAGTTACCAGTCTCGGAGAAGTTCTTCTTCTTCAACTCGTACTCCTTGACCTTGAGGCCACGCTCCAGGATTTCTTCCGCCTTGGCGCCACGGACGGTAACGTGGACCGAGATCTTTTCGTTACGGCGGATACCGAAGGTACGGATGGTGTAGCGAGCCTTGCCTTTTCAGAGGAAGAAATTGAATCAGCCAATTTCTTCTAAATCGAGTAGAAGAAAAACTCGAATTCGGGTCCCTTACTGTAGACAGGAGTCTGACCGCTCAGCTGCTCGAGCACCTTGGCAGCACGAGTAAGTCTGTCACCAGACTCGCCAACACTGATGTTGAGGACGAGCTTCTGGATGCGCAGCTCGCGCATAGGGTTTGCGGACTTGTCCTTGACTTCCGACGACTGTGAGGGGCATGATGGTTAGA
>HG983355.1:289575-325389 GCA_900006255.1 Xeromyces bisporus
CCCCCATTGACAACTACGACTACGATTACGACTACGACTACGACTCCGACGACCACCAAATCCCAACATCATCAACATCAACATCAACAACCACCCTTCCCGGAACTACCAACGCCCTCTCCACCTCTTCTGCTATTACTACCAACACCAACACCACCACCTCCCCCTCCTCCTCCCTACCCTCCCCTTCACCCTCACTATCACTATCTTCCTCCATCTCCTCCCCGTCTTGTGCCTTCTCCTCGCCCTCCCCGGCTAGTTCGCCGTCTGAGGGGTCGTTGGTGGCTTTTCCGGCGACGCCGACCCCGGTTTGTGGGGGTGGKGGTGGGTTTGGGGAGCTTTTTTAGTTTCTTTCTCTATTTATATTTATTAATTTTTTGTTTTGTTTTGTTGGTGTGTTTGTGTTTATGTTCTTGGCTGGTCTGATACCTAGTACTGGTTCGTTCGTTGTTGGGTGAGATGCAGATGCAGAGGGTAGGTCACTATACTTGAGGCCTACATAGGGCTTTGGGGGTTTTTGTAATTTTGGTTACGATTTACGATTTATGATGACTTGACTTACTATACCTATGTTGTTTGGTTTGGTTGTTTTCTTTGATGTTATCAATTACAGAGTATACCTAGTTCTCGGTTAGGGTTGATCGATATGCCATACATAGTCATAGTCATAATGCTCTACTTCGATTGCACTGTACATAAAAGATGAAGAAATACTAAGTAACTCGATTTCTAGCAACTCACAATCTAATACAGAGAGATTGATAGGAAAAGAATCACTTACATGTAGGTAGTACAGTAGTACATACATACTGCTGGCCTGACCTGACACCCAACCCACAGATTCGATCAATGATAACTAACTTGACTGAGTTGACTCAAATGAAAAAGAAATAATGCATGACATGCTACCTAACTAACAAAAAAAAGGAATAAAAAAGGAATAGAATAGAAAAGAAAACAACAATACAGTAATATCCCAACCTAACCTAGTCTAACCCTAGCCCAGCCCAGAATCTGCCACTGTCTGTCTGTCTGTCTGTCGTCGACGAGCCGATTATCACCATCCCATCCCGGCCTTGCCCATGCTACTCCATCAAGGCCATAGAGTCTACCATTGGCTCCTCCCGGAGTAAAATAAACATAAACCAAAAACTCATCTCACCCCTCGTTTATACTCATCCGATCACCATCCGCCCGACGCCTCCGCATCATCTCCATCTTCCTCCGACCAGCAGGCGACAACGTCGACCCCGTCTCGGCCTGAATGGTGAGCATGTCGGTATCTCCATCGTGCTCACGTTCACCAAATTTACCCCCTCTACCTCCACCTCCACCTTCTCCTTCTCCTTCAACATCTCCTTCCCCTCCAACTTCAATCCGACCACGACCAGTTTGTGCGTACGGGTCGTCTCCGTCTCCTTCTTCGTCGTCGTCGTCGTCATCTTCTTCCTCGCCCACCTCGTCATCTTGTGGGCTACTGTGGAACTCACCCGCCTCGTCGAGTTCGGTGATGTCCACAGGTTTCATGCGGAGCCAGCGCATCCGTGGACCGACGCGGGAGCGCTCGGATACCCTGAAGCCGTAGATGCGTTGTTCGTAGATCCGACCCTGGCCGAGACCGGGGCTGTAGTTGGATGTTTTTATGCCGTTGATTTCTGCCGGTTGCGGTGGGATTTGTTGGGTTGATGATGGGGTTGGGTTGGGGCGGTTGTGGTGGTGTTGGAGTTGGTGTTGTTGGTAGGCGGAGGAGTGTGTGCGTGCTGCTGCTGCTGCTGCTGCTGTTGTTGTCGATGGCGGGGAGGCGAGGGGGGAAGACGGGGATTGAAAGGTTTGCGGGGGAGGAGATAATGGGGATAACGAGCTCTCGAAACGTGGAGGGCCGATGTCGATGTCCGGGAAGGTCATTAGGAATAAACAGCCAAAGGTCGTGCCGAAAAAGGCGCCGTCGACGGAATGGAAGCGGCTGTTGGGCGGCGTGTAGATGTCCTGGCAGCCGGGACAGAATAGCTTCACCGTGTCCTGGCCTGGGGTATCCGAGCAGCCCACGGGGAGCACCTTGCATCCGTTGCAATTGACGCGCGGGCAGAAGCCGAAGTGCTGCAGTTCGTATTTCTCCAGCATCTGCTGGATGCCCGGTCGCGATGTTATGTACCGCTGGTGGATCAGTCCGTAGAGTAACTCGGCGGAGCTTTCAATCACGCTGAGGTCGCTGGCTACGCGCGCGTGTCTCCGTTCTCCTGCCCCTCCTCCTCCCCCATTTGCATTCGCATTCGCATTCCCATTTCCACCCCGTCGATACCCAGCCCGCCGTCTCTCCTCTTCCTCCTCCTCATTCCGCAATATCCCATCCTCCTCCTCCTCTTCTTCCTCTTCCTCCTCCTCGCTCTCATCCTCCTCCTCCGGCTCCACGTCGAGGATCATCTCCAGCGCCTTCCTGTACATCGGCACCTGCGCCTGTAATCCCGTCAGGTTAAAATCATCCTCAATGAAGTCTTCCGACACCTCCGCGAAAAACTCATGTCCCATCAGCGAGCAGAATGAGGAGATCCATGACTCCGGCGCGCCTTCGAGCGAGGACATGTCGTCGTCGTCGTCGTCGTCGGTGAATGAACTGGACTCCGACGAGGAGGGCGTCGATCCAGACAGTTGGTGTAGGTCTAGCCGCTCCAGGTCGTCGGCCAGCGCCGAGGGTGTCGCTCTCGACACGGTTGGGTTGTTTTTTTTTTTGGTTTTGGTGGGGTTGGGGTTTCTTGTTTTTGCTTCGGTTATTTTGCTATGCTCTGGTTTTTGCTTTTTCCCCTTCTTGTAAGTAGCGGCCGTGGCCACTGTAAATTATGAAGCCACGTATGGATTGGCGATGTGGTTATCGGTAGTGGTGGTGGTGGTGGTGGTCGCGGTGGTGGTGGGTGTAGCTATGATTGTGCGGGCTTCCAGGACTCTTTGACGATCTGATAAAGATTTAGATTCACACTCTCACCAACTCTCCTCCTAGTTTCAACATCAAAGCCAAAGAGAGGACTCAGAGGAGGCTCCTACAGCTCAAGAGACAAGCTCCCTCTACCATTCCAGGGCAATGAGGGCATATATGACAGTATCCTCCTGGTCTCCGGGAAGACTGGCCGCTGAATTGGGACTCGCAGAGTCGCAGGCTGCCGGCGAAGAGGAAACAATGAAGAATTTGAGCCTTGAGATCAAGGTCAATGAGAAAAGAAGAAGAAAAGAAGAGAAGAAAAGAAAAAAGCAACCAAAATTGACGACTTCAGTCAAAGTCACGTTTTCTCCCTGGTCACTGACAAGGTCACTGACTGCAAGACTGACGACGTGCTTTGTAATCAATGCTCTTCTTATTTACAGAAACCGATGCTATATATATGGTAGGGTATGGTATGTCCATGTTCAAAACAACTCCTTAACCGCCCGCGATAATTCTCCTTCATTGCCAAATACGCTCGTATATCCCCCGTGTGCATGTGCATGATGCAGACCACCCTCAGGCACAACGAGTGCATCAATACCCCCGCCATCGGGATGAGTCGTGCCAGCAGCAGTAGTAGCACCGGGGGGAACCAAGAACTGGCCAACGCCGCCAACGGCCTCGAACAGATTGGTCAACTCGTGGCTCATCTGGAACGCATTCATGGGACTGTTCCCGAGCTCGGTGTCGCCGTTCACCGCAGCTCCGGCTCCGGCTCCAGCACCAGCTCCAGCTCCGGCTCCGGCTCCAGCCCCGGCTCCGTGCACCGACAGATCCTCCATTGGATGCCCGGCTAACCCGGCCATGGCTACGGCGGCCGTGGAATGGGCGTCGTCGCTGCTCGACACGGCGCTGGCGAGCGGTCGAGCCAGGATGCCCATTTTCTCGGCGAGTTGGCGGAGGTTCTTGATCGTGTTCCACAGGCGCTTGGAAACGTACGACTTTGTGCTGAAGCCGTTGATCAAGTCGAGGGCCATGTAGAACTCGTCGCGGACCTGCCGGTTGAACTCGGCCGGCGCGTGGCAGACGGCGAGGAAGAGGACTGCTAATGCGGTGACGAGGAAGTAGTGGAAGCACATCTGCTGCGCACGGTAGATGTCGCTGGTTTGGTTGAGTTGGGTGAGTAGGCGGACTGTGTCTTTGGCTATGTCGATTACGGTCTGCGCGTCGCTTTTGTTTCGCGCTATGCTTGTTGCTGAGTGGAGGACTGGGCGGTAGATGAGGATGCGGAGCTGGTTCATGCGTAGGTACAGGATTACCCGCAGGCGTCGAAGGCCGCGGTTGGCGGATTCGGGCTGTATTAGTGAGTCCGGTGGGTAGAATTGCAGGTCGTCCGGGACCTGTCTGTACCACTGCAGGACCTGATAGTCGAGATAGCCAATCTCGTCGCGCCGGATTTCTGGTGTTCCTTCTGAGCCCAGTCCTGAGTACCAGAGTTTCGAGTTGATGCGGTTATATGAAACCATGCAACGCAGATATGGTAGAGATTCGTCCTGTAGTACAGTCAGTATGCAGGTTCCCTAGTATACTTGAGAAGCGACTAACCGGCTCTGGTAGATTAGGGTCAATATCCTCGTCCTGAATCACAAACGGCAGGCCAGTACTGAGGCTCCAGCGCCTATCCAGGATATATATCACCCAGAATGTTTTGACATGATCTCTCCAATGCCGGTCTTCAGGATAGCTTGCGATCAAAGCAGCTCGTCGATGCACGCCCATCTCCAAGCACAAACGTGCTGCCACCCCAATCACCCGGTACGCCATGATATCGTCGTCCATTTGGAAATAATAAGTTGCCTATATCCGTCAGCATGCACAGATATATAAACAATGAACCGACATAACGCACCGCCAGGGCAAAAAGCTTCACAGCCCGAATATCAAGCGGCCCCCAAAACTTCGAATCCAGCACCGGCCTCACACTCGCAAACAACCTCTGCCCGAGCTCACTCTGCCCATTCCCCTCAACCATCAACGTAGTCGCCAAAATCATCTTCAAAATCGCCGTATTATCATCCTGCAGCCCGTCAGACCCAGGCAGCACGCGCTGCGCCAACCCCGTCCGCACCGCCGCCTCCATGAACGTATACAGCATCCCCGTCTGCTCTGTGACCTCGCCGATATCCACAATCGGGTGTATGATGCCTATCTCTTCCTCGTAGACTCCTAATAGCCGCATCGCCTCCTCGCGCTTGATCGCCCATATCGGGTCTTTGGTGGGATGCATCGTGCAGGCCATTGGAGCCGCCGCCGCCGCAGCCGTCGCCGCCGCTGTTGTCGTCGTTGCGGAATTCACCCGTGGAGGCGAGGACATACCGGGCGAATCCTGCACCGTCGTCGCGTCGTCTGCTAGCCCGTCTTCCATCGGTGCGATGCCCATATTGTGCAGGCTGGACTTGGCCACGTCGAAGTTGAAGGCGGAGCTCGTTGGGCCGCGGAATCGGGGCAGTTTGGGACTAGGACTGGGGCCGGGACCGGGACCGGGACCGGGACCGGGACCTGCTGGGATGGGTGTGAAGGGGGGTTGTTGCGAGTGGTGGTGGTGAGAGGCATGATGGTGGGAGTAGGTGTCGAAGGTTGGCGAGTAGGCTTCATGAGCGCGCAAAGCGGTTAGGTTGGTGAATAGGGCGTTGACTTGCTCTTGGAGGGCAGTGATTTGGTGTTTTACGGTTTGGAATTCCCTGTTGTCAATGGGCGTGGTGGTTAGGATGGTGATGGTGATGGTGATGGTGATGGTGATGGTATGGCATAACCCGCGCCACTACAGAGACGTACTCGGAATCCTTGAAGTTGTTGTTGCAGCAATTCGGCGCATATCGACCTGCGAATGCGATTTAGAGAGGATCGATCAATCTCAGGAGGAGCAAAAAGCCGGCTCATACATTCCAGATTGAGATGTCCGCATCGCTGACAGGGAACCTGTCCATTGCACTTGATCTTGCGACGCTTGCACTCATTGCTGTAGATACAGTCAGCAGAGGAAAAGAAAAGAGAAAAAGGCATGAAGAAACCCACCAGGCAATGGAGATGTAGCGATTCCGCTTTGGGCGCGTCGGATTTCCGCTGCTGTTATCGTCGGCTTTTCTCTTGCCGTCAGTAGTGGGCGTAGTGGCTGGACCGTCTTCTGGTTGTTGAGACATGCTGGTTCTTTTCATAAGACCGTAACCAGTTCTCTATAGGTAGTAGTAGTAGTAGTAGTTGTTGACTCGCGGAGGATGGTTTCTTGCGGGGATGTTCGACTTCACCTCGGATTCATCCAATGTACAGTAGTGACTGGCTGGTACGAGGTGCGAAGGAGAGGAACAGAAGAATCCGAATTCATTTGCTTCGATCTATCTATTTCTTACAGAATGTACTGCCAATTACATCGCTTGGGAGTTACTGTACTCACGAGTCATGGCATGCCGTTAATGGCCAGCAACGACCGACCCTAGCCACTGCCTGGCGACGGCCACCATCCCCTTCGCACTCTCTGCATACAGTTGGCGGGTTGTGCCTTTCATCTGGACAAGAGCGGCCATGCCGGTCAATGCCGCTATTACCAGGAGTCGCTTCAGCGTCGACTGGATTCGTTGTGCTCTCAGTCCCTTTTGCGTGTACGTCGCTTTCCAGTGCCGCCACACAGGGAACGTGCATCGCAAATAATAGTCGACCTGAGAGAACCTATAGCACATCATTTTCGTCAGCCATATTCACAAAACCAAGCGGAATCAGAAACACTCACGGGTACATGGTACTATTCCAACCACTTTCCGTCTGGTACCAACTCACACACCCACCCTGCTTAAACACCGTGCCCTGTAGCGCATCCTGAAGCTTCCTCGTCCAATTCCGCTCAGCCTCCTCAGTAATCTCATACGTACTAACAAGACCGTCCAGGATCGGCTGGATGAGTCTCAAGGTGTAGTTGACGGAATTCTCAGACGCAAAGATCACGCTGTTATGCCCCGTCCCCGTGTTGGGACCGAATACCATGAAGAAGTTTGGGAATTGGTCCATAGCGATTCCCAGGTAGGCTTGTGCTCCGCCGCGCTCGTTCCATAGGTCATTGAGGTGTTTGCCGTTTCTGCCGATTACCTTGAGCGGGTGCAGGAATTCGTTGGTTTGGTAGCCGTTTGCTAGGATTATTGCGTCGGCTGGTACTTGTTTCGCGTCTTTCTCGCGGCCGAGCGTGACGCTTCTGGCTTGAACGCTGGTAAGAGGCGATGTTGTCAGTTCGACGTTTGGAGCCTGCAAGCTCCGATACCAATCATTGTTTATAATGCGGCGTTTACAGCCAAGGCTGTACTTGGGAGTCAACATGTCGTGATACTTGGCGGGTACGATGGCACGCATATTTTCCAGATAGTGCTGCTCCAACTTTGGCCGTCGTTGACGAGCAAAGTCAGTATTCGTAAAGACCTGCAAGTAAGCGAGCTCCAAAACGCAAAATATGATGGCTCTCGAAGCCTGCCCGAAACCGGGGACGTTGCGCAACATCATCGCCATGTACTTCTCGTAAGCCGGCAAATGCTCGTACGGGATCGGGTCGGGTAGGATCCAAGGTGGTGTGCGCATCACTTGAGTCACTGACTTGGCCTTTGTTTGGGATGGTGATTGGGATGATGATAACGAGGAGGATGATGCTAGTGCTGAGACGACCTGGGCCGCGCTGCAACCGGAGCCAACGACTACCACGTCTTTTCCTTGCGGATCGAAGTTATCCTTCCATCGGGCTGTATGGATCATGTCGCCTTCAAACTCTTCCACTCCCGGAACATCCTTAGGCCACTTATTCGGTTCAACCAGAGACCCTACGCCGCTGACCACAATCTTCGCCCGGACGACCTCTGTTGCCACGTTCACACTCTGCTCTCCCTCCACGGCTATCTTCCGGTCCCGTTCATGCTGAGACCAGTCTCCCGTGCCAGGAACCAGATGCGTTAGGGTTACCTGCCATTCCTCGGCATCTTCAATCCACTTCAACTCTTTCACATCCGTATTGAGCTGTATCTTGTCGAATATCTGAAACTTCTCACAAACATCAACCAGATACTGATGGATCTCCGGACCGGGAGGATACTGTCTCGACCAATTATTCTTCTTGGCAAACGAGAAGGAGTAAAGCAAAGCCGGTCTAACAAGGGGTCAGAATGGTAAGACAAAAAAGCACCATAACCGAGAGAGTGTTAATACAACGTACATATCACAAGCAACCCCCGGATACCGATTAATCCACCAAGTTCCCCCAACCCCCGATTGTCTGTCGAAGAGGCGGAACTGGTCAAAGCCCAAGTCCTGTTTCAGCTTGCACGCCATGGCAATACCCGACTCGCCTGCGCCGATGACGAGGACGGGGTAGTATGTGTAGGCATGAGATGTATATGCATGGCGTCTGCCGATAGTAGCAGTTGAAGGGGTCATTATCGAAGCGTCAGATTGCGTACTGACAGTTTATATGAAATTTGGTGACCTGAATAGGCGTAGGTGTAGGTATTTAGAGTGGGATTAGGAATGCATCTGGGTGAACACATTCACGACCAGAAATGACCCGGTTTATATTACACAGAACTCCCAGATCCGATCCCGATCCCTTTGCCTGTGACTTTGACCATCCTAGCCAGTGGCCACAGAGTAAGACTCGAGGATTCAGCCAAAGGTCACCAGGGAATGGCTGATACGTCGTCTGATTCAGTGATAGCCAAGGATGTCCTTAGAAAGTGTCCGGTTGACTCTGATCGACCGAATTCTGGACATCTCGTCAGTTACATGGACAAAGACGGAATCAATCTAGTCGAGACTTACGGCGAACTCAATGAGGTGACTCTGGTGGGTGGTGACTCTGATGAGGGCCGAGGCTATGCACTTTGCTGGCTTTAGTCGAGCCTCGACGGTCCACCATTGCGTTTCGCGATGAGAAGCCGAAGAACAAAGAATTGACAATTTGATATTATGAGTCAACTCGAGTCCTCGACTCCCTCGATCAATTCTCATGGAAGATCATCTGACCTGTCAACCAAAATAAAATACTCCGAATCCGGTAACCGACCTCGGTCCATTTCAAAAGCATCCGACTTGATAGAAAGAGAGAAAGAAAGGAAGAAAGAAAAGAAAAGAAAATAACAACGTGAATGAAGTCGCAACAATGGCTTTTCCATACCAATCTCAATCGCGCGCAGCCGTGGAATAAAGTGGGAAATGGAATACCAACAAGAGCATCGTCAACAGCAACAACAACACTCGGTTCACCACATCACTACCGACCCCTTGAGACCCTGCACGATGCTCATGCCACCGTAGACGGTTTTCGGGAGAAATGCTTCAATCCGCAGCGTCCTGGGATTCTCCCGCGTGGTCATTTCCGGCATGCTACAGCTATTCCTGCGCTGGAGAGGTGGTTTCTTCCACTGAAAGATAACAAAAGCAACCCCGATGAGATGTCGGCATCATCGCGACTAAACATTGAATACCTACAAAGACACGGCGCAGACGCATTCGTCCCACTGGAATACACCAAGCTAACCACCCCGTCGAGCCCAAACCGGGGAGATACGCAGTTCCAAAGATTCCAGGCACCGCTTGGTCTCTTCCTAGAGTGGATGAAGCAGTCGCAGTCACTGTCGCAGTCGCGGTCACTGTCACAGTCGCAGTCGCAATCAGAATCCAATGCCAACAACACCAACTCAACCCCAACCCGCCTCTACCTCGCACAATGCCAACTCCTCGACCTCCCCCAACCCCTCCGCGACGACTTCCCACCCCCACCTCTCGTCCTACAAACAGGTCGTGGCGACATCTACGATACGAATATCTGGATCGGCCTCCCGCCGACATACACGCCGCTGCATCGCGATCCGAACCCGAATCTGTTCGTGCAGCTTGCCGGGAGGAAAGTGGTGAGGTTGCTATCGCCTGGTGATGGGTTGGCGTTGTTTGGGTTTGTGAGGAGACTGTTGGGTCGGGGTGGGGGGTGGGAGGAGGCGGTGTTTCGGGGAGAGGAGATGATGAGGGGGGAGGAGAGGGGGGTTTTGGAGGAGGTTGTTTGGGGTGATTTTCTTGGTGGTGGTGGTGGTGGTGGTGGTTCTGGAGAAGGGTTTGAGACGTCTCTTGGACCGGGTGATGCCTTGTTTATTCCGAATGGGTGGTGGCATAGTATCAAGGGTGTCGGGGAGGGGGTTACTGGGTCTGTAAGTGGTCTATTTTCCCGAATATATAGGTCCTCTGCTAACTGGCATAGGTCAATTGGTGGTTTCGATGAGTTATCTATACTCATAACAAGCACATACAAATTGATACAACATATCATTGCTTCTTCCCATCATCACCAGTAGAACCAGACTGCCCCTCCTCCCCCTTCAACCTCGCCGTCCTCAACTGATTCCTCTTCCCCAAAATCCTGAGCGTATTCTTCTTCTCAATCTCAGTCATCTGACCCCAATTCGTAATCCGCGAAAGACTGCCATCTTGGTTGACGACCAGCGGGCCTAGATGGTCGAGTTTTGCTGAGGAGCTGCCGGAACTGAGGTCGAGTTTTGTGGTGTCTGAGCCGTCGGTTGATGGGAGGGCGAGGGGTTCGTTTTGCTGTTGTTGTTGTTGTTGCTGTTGCTGTTGCTGTCGTTGCTGTTGGTCTGTGGGATTTTGGTCGGACATGTTGGGGGTTGGTTTAGTTGAGTATGAGTATGGATATGAGTAGTGGTTGAGGAGTGGTAGCCTCGATCGAGATCTAGAGAGAACTGAAGGGAGCATGTTTTAATGGTTGGATTGTCGTTGGTTGTTGTTCTTATAGGGTTTATATAGGGTTTTAGGGTTGAGTGTGGAGAGTTCTAGAAAATCGTCACTGACTCGGACGTTCCGAGGTTCATAGCTCAGTACTCCGTAACTCCCCACCTTAAGGTACGGCAATAGCAGTTACATCCTGTCCAACCTATTCAAGCTACTGAAAGTAAGTACCTCTGATGCCATAATAACCATCACCATCACTAACCATCCTATCCCAGTAACAACAACAACAACGACAACAACATCATGACCGAACACAGAGAAGAGCCCAAAAACTTCGCCCCAAAGCATCCCGTCCAGCTCGATCCTCCCAAGTACGACCCTATCAGTGTCGACTACCTGTCTAAGTGTGATGGTACGTGTTTGTGTTGTGTCCACCACCATCGTCCGGCGTGGTGAGAGGAAGTAAGCGCTGACAAGAATGCAACAGGAACAAACCCATCCTACCCAACCTACGTCGCCATCAAGGGGAATGTCTTTGATGTGACCAGGAATGATGCCTATTCTCCCAAGGGGCCGTATGGAGGTATGTCTAGTCAACTCAACACGGCACAACTCGACTCGACTTGACGGAACGCAATATGCTGACAATACTCCAGTATTCGCCGGGAAAGACTCCTCTAGAGCCCTTGCTCAATCATCCCTGAAGCCAGAGGATTGCAGGCCGGATTGGTATGACTTGGGGGAGAAGGAGAAGACGGTGTTGGATGAGTGGTATACGTATTTTAGTAAACGGTACAATATCGTTGGGAGGGTGCAGAATGCATCGAATTTGTGAATTAACAATAAGTTATGACTCTTGATGCTTATGTTCAAATGGTTTATGTTCATGGTATCAGTTGTGCTTTTGTTGCTCTCTATGCCATCCCACTTTATGTACTGCTCAACCCTTCGTCTTTCGTCCCTTGCGCTGCATTCGCTTCTTTGCGATTATGCGATTCCGCTTGGCCACTTTGTTGTCTTCCTCTGCGTCGCCGCTATCGTTGTCCTTTTTGCCGTTGTCTCCCTCGGACCTCTTTCTCTTCTTCCCCTTCTCGGACGTAGACGTTTGAGTCGCCGATGCATCTTCACCCTTGCTATCCTTGGAATCCTTGTCCTTGTTCTGCTTGTTCTTGTTGTGACTCTGCACTCTCGCCTGATGCTCAAGCCGACGCTTAATAACCTGCGCATTCTCAATCGCAAACTCAACAATAAGCCGTTTCGTCTTCTCCGTCTCCCCCTCCGCCGACTTCACGGGAGCCTTAACAGCATGTCCATTAAGCCACCTCAGCCCCATCAACGCATGCCGGTGCGAGTAGTACTCGACGAAACCGTAGCCCCTGCTCCGTCCACCACTCTCCTCGCTGACCTTGCTGCCGTCGCGCGTCTCGAACACGATCTTCGCCTGCTTCACAATCCCCTTGCCCTTCTTCTTGCGGTCTTTCTCCGCCTCGTCCGTGTTCTCGGCGGAGCGCTGCAGCTCCTCCTTCGACAGGGGTTGGCGGAGGCCTGACGAGACGTCCTTGGCGAAGCCAACTACGGCTTCTCGGGCTAGCGACTTTAGGTCTTTCGTCGTCACGTGGCGCGGGATGTTGCGGACTGAGAGACGGGTGAGACTGAGGTGGAGTGTAGGGTTTTTCTTGATGAACGTCTGCCGCTGCTTCAGGCTGTCCTCTCTCATCTTGATCTCGGTGGGCGAGAGATGCTTGTATACGGGCGAATTCGCCGGGATGGTTCCTTCGGAGAGTAGGAAGAGTCGTCGCTTATCCGTGTCCCGGTCCATTCGGCGCGAGGCTCCTTCTTCCTCTAGCTTTGCGGCTTCTTTTCGGCTTACGGCTCGCGTTACTTGGAGGACTCGGCCGTCTAGCGTGTATCGGCCTGTTGGGTCTGCGGTTTCGCTTTGTAGTACCGAGTGCTTTTGTGGTCCCTTCTTTGCCTTGTCTTTTTCTTTGTTGGCTGGGTTTGCGTCTTTCGGTGCGTCTCGTACGCACGATATGGCGTCTTCGATGTTTCTGAAGCAGACGAATGCTGTTCCCCGAGGGCGTTCCGTTTCGTAGTCCATCACAACCCGTGCATACCGTAGTCGTCCGAATTGGGAGAAGTGGTCGTAGAGTAACTCGTCTGTGCATGTAAAGGGTAGATTTCGGATGAATATGGTGGAGGCGTTTCGTTCGTCTTCTTCTTCTTCCTCTTCTTCCTCTTCGTCCTCATCCTCATCCTCTTCTTCTGCTTCTTCGTCCTCGTCCTCGCCTTCATCTTCATCCTCCTCCATATCCTCCATGTCTTCATCGTCTTCAGGCTTTTCATCCGAAGCATCTCCCATATCAACATCAGCATCCTCCTTATCTCCATCCTGTTGCTCCTCTTCCTGAGCCATTGACTTTTGCAAATTTTCCCAAGTCCCCTTATCCACAGCCCAATCAACAGCCAACGTCCTCCCCTCAATCTCCTTCCCATTAACCTCCTGCAACGCCCGCTCAGCATTCTTCTTCCCCCTCAACACCACAAACCCAAACCCAGCCAACTTATTCCCCCGCTTCGGCAAAATCGCCTGCTTGATCTTCCCATAGCTCCGAAACAACCCCGCCAAATCCTGCGTCTCCTTAACACTCCACGGCAGATTCCGCACAATCAACTTCGGCGGCTGCGCTGCCGCTTTCCTCGCCTCCTTCTCCTCCTGCACCTTCTGCTTCACCGCCAACGTCGTGGACGTCGGCACGCTCTTACCGGCTTCCTCGTCGACTTCTCGGTGTCGCGGCTCGGCATACTCGATCTTGATCTTCTTTCCGTCGAGCTTTGTCCCGTTTAGCTCTTCCAATGCTCCCTGGGCGTCTTCGACGTCGGCAAACGTGACGAAGCCGTAGCCTTTGGATTGCTTTGTTTGTGAGTCGTTGACCACAATCGCATGCTTGACTATGTAGTTCTGGGAGAAGTATTCGGCGAGTTTCTCGGTTGTTATGGATGGTGCTAGGGATCGGATGAATAGCTCTCTTCGTGGTTTTGGCTGTGCGGTTGTTGCTGGGGCAGTTGTTGGGGTTTCTGTTTGTGTGGTCTCCATTGCTGATGTTGCGTTATCCGCAATCTCTTCCTTTTCAGCAGTAGAGCTCCTCTTCTCGTTGGATTCGGCCATGTTCGCGTTGATGGAGGAGTGTTTTCTTGAAAAAATTGGCGGCAGAATTTTAGTAGAAGTTTAGGCGGTGAGCTATTTGTTTATTAAACAAACCAAACTAACCAAACCGGACAAACCGACCAAACAAGCCAAACATGATTATTTCAAACATCCACCACCAACTGGCAACACCAACATCAACATCAAATCGCAGCATCAACCAAGATGGACGACGAATTCGGGGACGATGCAGATATCAACGCTCTCCTAGGAGCTACTGCTACAGAACAAGACACCCCCCAGAAACCCCAACCCCAACTACAACCCAAAAAGGTCCAACAACCAAAACCCCAAGCCCTCCCCAAACGACCAACCCCATCCTCCATCCTCGTCTCAACCCGCCAAAAAGGCAACCCAATCCTCGACCACGTAAAGCTCCTCCCATGGGAATACTCCGACATCCCAGCCGACTACGTCCTCGGAACGACAACATGCGCCCTCTTCCTCTCCCTAAAATACCACCGCCTCCACCCAGAGTACATCTACGCCCGCATCCGCCTCCTGGGCCACAAGTACAACCTCCGCATCCTCCTCATCATGGTCGACATCCCGAACCACGAAGATTGCATGAAAGAGCTCTCCAAGACCTCCATCGTTAACAACCTAACGCTGATGCTCTGCTGGTCCGCCCCCGAGGCCGCGCATTATCTGGAGCTCTTCAAGTCGTCGGAATTCGCGCAGCCGACTGCGATCCGCGCGCAGCAGGCGTCGTCGTATAAAGACGCGTTGGTGGATTTCGTCACCGTGCCGAGGACTGTGAATAAGACGGATGCGGCGAGTCTGGTCTCGACGTTTGGGAGTCTGAGGGAGGCGGTTAATGCGCAGCCGGAGCAGGTCGGCGCCGTGCCCGGTTGGGGGGAGAGGAAGGTTCGGCAGTGGTGTAATGCTGTTAGGGAGGATTTTAGGGTTGAGAGAGCTAAGGGGCGGTCTGCTCCTGACGTAGGTCGCGTGCGTCAGGTTGCTGCGGAGGATTTGCCGGATTCGAACCGGGATGATGAGGAGGCTATGCTTGCCGTGGAGACTGGGGAGTCGAGTCGCCAGGGAGCAGAGAGTGGAACAGCTGGTCCTTCTCCTCCTCAGAATGATACCGGCTCTGAAGACATGAGCGAGGGTATAACGTCGGCGCTGGCAAGACTCAGGGAGGGCGGAGGCTGAGCATGATTTCACGTCACTGACTTCAATGCGTTATGGTTACTCGATCGACGTCCGACTGGATGAGGACTCATGTCTGGGTTTCTCATTCATACTCAGAGTCTGGAATCTTTGATCCCGGACAAGCAACCCTAACTCGTGGGTCTTGTGGATATACATGATACAACGAAGGACCGTTCCCGCTGGACCACGACGACTTCCTGCATAGCAACATCATGAACATCATGGTGGATGTGGATAGCTTTGATGTCACCGGGATCATCGACCGACGACTGGGAAGGGGCTTCTTCGGCTCCCTGGTCTGGGAGCCGGTCGGGTTTCCCGAGCTCCTGTCGGTTATGCCCGTCTCGCTTGATCTGCCCCGGAATTATGGACGGGATGGGTTGCCGTTGGATGAGGAGGTGAGAGAAACTTGGCGCGAGCGGGGTGAGTATGTTGATATGGTGAGAACGGCTGAGGTTGAGGGTGGGGATAACCTGCTGTCGTCGTTTCTCGGTAGCGAGAGGAGTAAGACTGTTGCTTATTCGTATGGGGCATATACTAGTATAATGTATTGGGAAGTTGGGTACATATGATCGGGTTATAGAGGAGTTAGGAGGAGGAACATAGGGCTAACTTGCTAGGCTTACGGTATGCTATGCTGGTGATGTGTCAGGCAGCAGGCTGGCTGGCTTTCTCAACTTCGGTATGATGAGGATCCTGGCCCCTTAGGTATTTGGTCTTACCGTGCCCGACTAACTAACTACCAAGGAGGTGTATGATAACTACCTGGCATTCTGTGTTGGCAAGTTCGGAGAGGAAGAGGAAGACGAGGACTGGTGAATATCTCTAATTAAAACCTGTGTCTATGTTGAATCATTGATGATGCTCCTGAAACGAGCCATAAGTCAAAGCAAACAAAGCAGATGGCCGTGATTCTGCTCGTCTTTCTGCCTCCCAATTATATGTAGTCAATCCAAGCTCAAGGGGCCGCGCAATTCGCGGCCCGACGTTCCTGTATACGGTATATATGTATACACGACATGACCAAAAAGAAATATGATATAAATATAAAACGTAACACCATATACAACATCAACTTTTATACAAGAAAGAACCAAACCATATCAACCCAGCTAAGAAAACCGGACACCCTGACTCGGATCCCACCGTCCAGGGAACTGTCCCCTCGCAACACCAGCACCCTGACTCTGCGCGGCACCGGCACCAGCATTGGCACTGGGACCTGGACCGGGACCGGGTCCACCAAAGCGAATCCCCATGTCCGGGGTCCACATGCCGGGTGTTGTGACCGGGGGCGGGATGATGGCGGGGCGGGTTGGTTGGGGTGCTGCGATGGGTTCTGGGGTTGGTGATTTTGTTGGTGTTTGTTTTGGTGCGGAGAGGGGGCGGGGTTGTTGTGGTTGTTTTTGGGATTGCAGTTGCGGTGGTAGTTGTGGTTGCGGTTGTGGCTGCGGTTGTGGTGGTTGTTGTCGGTGTTGATGATGTTGTTGGGGGAGGTTTTGGATGAAGCGGTGATGGTGGTTCGGCTGCTGCTGCTGTTGCTGGGGTATACTCCGAGTGTAAGATGAAGAGGAACGGTGGTGGCTTTGTTGTGGTTGTTGCTTCTGTGGTGATCGCAACTGAGGAGACGAAGAAAGATTCAACGATGCCATGGCCGAGACGTTGGAGATGTCCCTGTATCCTCTTGTTAGCTTGTGCTTCACTCCCATGAGAACAAATACTCTTGCAGGTGGAATAACATACGCCTCCAACTGACTAGCCTCCATCCTCCGCTGATGCACGAACGCTTTGCAATCATCCCTAAACCGGTTCACAATCTTGGCGAGGTCATTGTAGAACTTCCTCCCAACCTCGATATTGGAGATAATCTCCTTGTACTTCAGGTATCCGTTCTCCAGTTCCTGCAACGCCTTCTCCCGCTCCTTCGTGGAGACGTCACCCTTGCGCGCTCGGGCGAAAGCTTGATTGGCTTCCTGTACCTGCACGGCAAGCCGGTCTTGGTCGGTTCGTTCTTGCGTTAGCATGTTGAAGTCGGTGTCGTAGAGGTGCAGTTGCTGCTCGAAGAGGTTTTCGAATTGGCTCGCTTGGACGGGTTGCATTGGGTATTCCCGTTCTAGGCGTGCGGTCTCTTTGAGTAAGGCAGAGTCTGATAATAAAGGGTCAGCGTGTATTCCTTCAGCTGTTTACTTTTATGCAAGTGCACTCACTGATATCATCGGATTTGGCCTTCTCCTTGAGCTCTTGTATCCGTCTTTTTCGTCTGTACTCTGTCCTGCTCACCTCGTTCAAGCAAACCCTAAGCCGGTTCGATTCCCGTTCAACGTCAGGCGGGATCGCGACTCTCCTACTGCTGGGAACGTATGCCTCCAGATCTCTGTTTGTGCCTGTCAAGACCCTGAATATGCGCTCGAAATCTCTCAACTTTCCCTCTACGAGCTCGTCACTGGTCTGAGCTGAAGCAAGGTAGCCTTCGATATCTTTTGCAAAGGTATAGGGTTTTCGTCCTGCGAGCTCTGATGGCTCTCTGCTCCACCGGTCTGTTCCATACTTTCTTCGGGCAGCGTCGTCTCCGGTTCTTTCTGTGTTTAATATCTCGACTCCTTCTTTGTATACAACCTTGTCGTTTGCTTTAACTTTGGCTGTGTCTGCTAGAGACCTCCGTAAGTGGTTGAGGCCATCTTGTTGACGCATCTCCTCTGCATGGGATACTAGTGTCGGCGGTAGGCCAAGTGGCTTCTCGAGTGCTTGCAGAGAGCCCGGCAGGTTAAGAGATGACAGCAAACTAGTACGATATAAGCACACGCCGTAAATAAAGTAGCTGCATCAACAAAGGTAGATACATACTCTCTTAATTTATCCGTCGTCGACTCCAACTCCCCGATGATCGACTCATTGACTAGTCGATCGCGGCGGTCTGAGTATATACTAGCTGCAATATGGACAGCGTAGGGAACGAGCTTAGAGAACAGCGGTTGGCCCAGAGGCCCATTATCCCCGAGCATAGAAATAGCATCGGTAACCTGTGATGGAGCCTTGGAAGCTACCATGCTGACACGATCGATATTCTTGAGTTCCGATTTCGGCGGCACAGGGTTGAGGTAGATGATGTCGTTGTCTTTCTCTGCACTCTTCAGGTCTTCCGACACACGGTACCTCAGACCATTCAAGTCTCCCAACACGACACGGTTGATCCAACGGGACTCCTTCAGAGCCTCGTTTACACAAGCCAAGCTGTCCTTTAACCGTGCTACCTCTTCCCCGTACTTTCGCTTCTCCAGGCAATCGAGCGATTGGCGATACTGCGCCGCGCCGGCAAAGTGGTGATGCTTCGCCGACATGTGATGGATCCAATCAACACTGACGGCATTGGACTTCACCGCAAAGCCACCAGCATCCGCGTAAAAATCAGACACCTTCGCCGCCAGTCTAGCGATCGACACATCCTTCAATCCATCCTTAACAGCTTTTTGCCAGAAGCACTCTTGCGCCTGCGCGAGCAGGAGATGCTCCAAGCTTTGCAATGTCACCTCGTCCATGTCCTCAGGAGGCGTGGTTCGAAGATCGGGTACTATGTCCGCTCGGAGATGCGCCAGGATCCCCGCAGCCTGGCAGAAGTAGTTGCATGCTTGCTTGAGTCCGTCGGTGGTGGTTCGGTTCACCGAGTAGGCTAGCTGTGAGTACAACGCGGCAAGGTTGAAGATTACATTGGCGAGCTCGAATCGGAGGTTATTCTGCGAGACTGAACGTCCACGTTAATGATTGCTTGCCGATTTTGGAAAATTTGTTCCCGCGCTCAACTTACTCGGTCTCGACGTATTGAGTCCGAACGCGGGGTACCAAGAGAAGTCAACGCCGACCTGTCACGACGAGGGTTAGAGTCGCATTCGCGCTCAATCTGTAGCGGAGTATTCTTGGTAGGCTTCTAATCCAGATGCTCACATCAACCGGAAACTTTCCTCCCAGCCATTTCAGCTGCGCGGCGTATGTGACTAGTCGACTGATGCCGCTGACATGTGGTTCCTGGACATTTACAGCCTCTGATCGCAATCTGTCGATGATCAAGAGATCATCCGCAAACATATCCGGTCGCTGGTCATATTGCGACGAGATGTACTGGGTGATAGCATCGGATAGAGAAACATGGTGGGATCGTCGAAAGGGAATCTGGAGGACATTTCTGAGACTCGAGAATTAGTATCAAGGACAGTAAGAATTCGAAGGATAAACATACGATGCCATTGTAGATTCCGGAGAGAATAGCACGGAGAGGTATGTTAGTGAAGACGGTGATGGATGATATGCATAGCAGCTACACAATAATACCCATATGTTGTTGTGGTGGTTTTGTTGACGGCGGGGACCCGGCAACGGGCATCAATTGAGAGCCTCAGGCATCAACCAGTTGCCAGTATGTACGGTCGTCTATTTCGCTTCAGTTATGTCCATCAAAAGGTATATGTCCAATATGTGCCGCAGAAAAGAAACCAAAAAAAAAAAAAAAAAAAAAAAAAGATCCATCAAAAAACCCCAATCGCGCCAAGTCCCATCCCTTATAGACCAGATCTATCTACACGATCAGACGCAGTGACGCACTAGGCCTCAAGCTGATCGATCCTCATCTTGAAGAACTCATAGAGGCTCAACAGGATCATGTTGTTGATCCCAGTGCGGACTAGGAGAATCGGCAAACCTTTATACATACTCGATTTCGACACTGCTTTCGATGCTTCACCGACTTCATCGGTCTTGCCCAGGAGAATACTCTGGGCACGAGTCTTCCTCGTGTCAAGAGGATACATCTGCGGCGAAGGCCGATGTTAACAAACAAACTGGAATGTACTCGACCAGATCATCCGTTACTTACACAAAGCCAAGGAACGGTGCTGCAAATCCCACCCGCAATCATAGGCCCAGCAAACGGCGCCTGAGTTTGCCCAAGCTCCTTCGACGTAAGTTGCTTGACCGTCTCGTAAACAGAGAAGTACATGCCGGTTCCAATCATATCGCGCATGGCGTGAAGCGAGAAGGCTGTGTAGAGCCCACCAATTCCATGACGAATTACTATTTGCTTCATTGCGCCGAAGGTGTTGAGACGCGGCTTGTGACGTAGAGATGGGTCTATAGCGCCGTCAGAAGATGCCGTCGCGCGGCTTGATAACAAGACAGAGGTTTGGACGACATTCTTAGCGAGTTCAAACGGGCCTTTTTTAGGTAATTAGTATTGTGTACTTTGCCATCTCGCAACGAGAAGACTTACACGCAAGAGGAGTAGAGACAAGGCCCGCAAGCATGCCAGCAGCAGCAAACGTGGTCATGCTTGATACGGTGGGTACGCTGCCCGGAGTGTCGTATATTTCCAAGGGTGATTTCCCGGTGACTTTTTCAATAGCGTCGGAAATGATAGGCTTAAAGGCTTTGTATGTCCAAAAATTCGCAACACGGACGGTTGTAACAGTAATCAGAGGTGGGAGAGAACCTGATCGAGGGAAATTGAATTAGCAACTTCGTAGCCGAAAGACGAGGCCAGGAAGCTCCGTGTCTTCATACCAGCAAAAAACCCTCGTGGCCCTTCATTACGCCAGATGTAGCGAGCGCATTGAAACGCACTTGGAAAGTTATGACTTCTCATAAGTCAGTAAACGCGAAACCGACAAGTTGCAAAATTCTAGACAGGACTTTCGAAATATAACTCACGTCTGCATACGCGTCTTCACATTGTCCAATGGAGTCTGCCAAAAAAAGGAAAGCAAGTTTAGTCAGGCCTGAGAACCTTGACAATCACTGGCGCGGGGCGTCCTAAGACACAGTCTCTCGAGCGGAGGATCTACCTACCACTGAAAGAGTGGCACAGACAGTCGAAGCCCCTGAAGCCACCGGGGTATCATATTTCTTAAGGAGATTGATGTACGTGTTTCTGTCCATCATCCAAGAACCAAAAGCGGGCGTCGTAAAAGGCGGCGATTGAGAACGAGTGGATCGGAAGGGAGCATGTTCGGAATATTTGTCGTCGACCATTCCGAGAAGTAGTTCCTCAGGAACAGTCTGCTTGCATCCTTCTGGATGGCCGTGAAGCTGTGTTGCCGAGTGCTTGGTTTGGTGGTTGTTCTCCAACATCGGTCACTGTTGTGAACGCAGGTGTTCGATATGCAAATTGGTCTCTCAACACACCAGCAGACCTTCTAGAGTCCCACAGCTGGCCATAAGCAGCTCTGACCAGTTTCGAAAACGTTCCCTATTCTCTGGTTTCAAGATAAATCTGGGACGCACGTCTCAAATACCCCGGCAAATAGCAGACAATTCCAGAGTCCAGCACCGGCTCAGCAGCGGAGATCGCAGCGATGTTCCTCGTTTCTCTATTGCTTGTATATGCGTGTCTAATTATTTCTCTCTTTTAGATCAATCCGGAAATATATATATATCGGACCAGCTTCTATGCCAGAGTATGCGGTATGACTTTACACGGGAAATGAATGCAGGCGAAACTTTTTCGAGAACTAAAGAACCAGACTCCAGCAGGATTAGCACACAGTTCAAATAAGTCGTGTATATAGACATCCTCTCACTCACAGCGAAACAAAGCAAAAAAGTCAACCCTACAATTGAAGATGCGCAAGAATCGCAAAGTATTTACCAAAACGTAACCGAGAAGGAGTTATTAATATTGAAGAAGTGCGTTGAAGCGCAGAAGGCCTAATCGGGTTTAGTTCGTGAAGTCAGTGGGTCCAATGACATCGACGCGGTCCACCACATATCGTATCGCGTCGTATCGCACCTAACGGACTCGGTGCCCCAATCACCAACTTCACGCTTCGGCTAAGGTTAATGTGCAGCTGCAGATACGAATTTATGGCAATTCTCACTGTGAGATGGTCCTGTTATTGGGCCCTGTCGGGTTGATTCTTCGCCAATAACCCCGCCCTAGGGAAAGTATCAGTAGGTAGCAGGTGCTCAACAAGATTTCGAGCAGTCGCGGAGTTTGACAAGAGTATTGAGGGACAGACAAGCTGACCTAGTACCTCTAGGCAAATAAGTTATGTCGTACGTTGACATGGAGTACGAGTATGAGAAGCCATATGATATGTCGATCTATATATGGACATGAGCACGGTGCTCAGCTTGGTCTGATTGCGAATATGTCACTGACAAGTGACAACCAGGACGATGGTTGGTTCGAAGAAGATTGTATGGGCTTTCACCCAGCGACGTCCCAGGAGATTCAAAGTTGCTAGGGCTTCTTCTTCGTACTACCATCCATACTACCTATTCTGGAATGATGTCGAACGACAGCATTAACGACAGCATTTTGACGGACATGTTCAGATTGGAGTATGATATGATCACCGTGTCTGATGGAAAGATGTGCTTTGACCTTTTGTAACTACAAAATGTATTTTGGCACCTAGTTGCATATGTATGCCAACCAGATCATAAGTAAAAGCGAAGCTATGTATCATACTTCGCTGCAACGAACTTGCAGAAGACACTCAACTACCGAACCTCGGCCCGGACCCCGCAAGTATTCAACCTTCGTTGATCTTCCCCGCAACCTCTTTGTCTTCTGGGGTTAATTTATAGGTACATATCCCGCTGAACAGTGAACTAGCTGGACTCGTTTTGTCCTAAGTACCGGAATATCCTCTGTCATCCTCCCTCAAACCACCGCCGTCACGACCAACCAAAATGGGCAAGAAACCAGCCGGTCCGGCCTACGTGTTAGGCGTGGGCATGACCAAGTTCATCAAACCCCGTGGAAAAGTCGACTACACAGAACTCGGCTTCGAAGCCGGAATCAAAGCGATGCTGGATGCGCACATCAACTATGACGACGTCGACCAGGGTGTAGCCTGTTACGTCTACGGGGATAGTACCTGTGGCCAGCGCGTGTTCTACCAGTTCGGCCTGACGCAGATTCCTATCTACAATGTCAACAATAACTGCTCGACCGGGTCGACCGGGTTGGTCATGGCTCGGAGCTTGGTCTCGCATGGTGCTGCTGATTGTGTGCTTGTGGTGGGTTTCGAGAAGATGAATCCTGGGAGTCTTGCGTCGGCTTTTCAGGATCGGGCCAATCCTATTGAGCTGTTTATGCACGTCACGGCGGATACGAGGGGTATCGAAGCTGCTCCCGGGGCTGCGCAGTTATTTGGCAATGCCGGTAGGGAATACATTGAGAAGTATGTATACCAGCTATTACCTAGTAAAAGCTGTTTCGAAGACAGAGGCTAAGTGATCAATCGTAGGTACGGAGCCAAGCCGGAAGACTTCGCAGAGATCGCACGTATCAACCATGAGCATTCCAAACGTAACCCTTACTCTCAATTCCAGAACGAATACACTCTTGAACAAGTCCTCAAATCCCCACAAGTCCACGCACCTCTTACCAAGTTGCAATGCTGCCCGACATCAGACGGAGGAGCTGCCGCCGTCATTGTCTCCCAGGAATTCCTAGACGCCCGACCACACCTAAAGGACCAAGCCGTGCTAATCGCCGGTCAGAAACTGTCCACGGATGCCAAGTCCGTCTTCGACCGCAGCTCCATCGACATGATGGGGTTCGAAATGGCCCGCAACGCCTGTCGAGACGCGATCGCCGAAGCCGGCGTCAACGTCAAGGACATCAAAGTCTGCGAGCTTCATGATTGCTTCTCGGCCAACGAGATGATTACCATCGATGCCCTCGAGCTGTGCGAGCCTGGGAAGGCGCATGAGATGGTCTCACGTGGCGACATCACCTACGGCGGCAAGATGGTCATTAATCCCTCCGGTGGTCTTATCTCAAAGGGTCACCCCCTGGGCGCTACGGGTATCGCCCAGTGTGCTGAGCTGGTGTGGCATCTGCGTGGTTGGGCCAATAATCGCCTCGTCGACGGTACCGACGCGGCTCTCCAGCACAATCTTGGTCTAGGGGGTGCTGCTGTGTTGGCCGTGTATAAGCGAGCGGATGGGAAGGTTGCGACCCCGGTTCCGTCTGATGTGGTTGCGAAGATCACCGGGTTGGGATACAATCCGGCAATCGAGGCCAAGGGCTTTACCCCAGAACAGGCCCGGTCCGTCCAAAGCAAGGTGCACAGTGATAGGTTTGCTCAGGCTGATATCCCTGAAAAGGTATTGGCACGTTTTTGATTTGGTAGTTATGCTGCCCATACATAACCATATTGTTATATATATAGCGGATAATAGCGCTTGTAAACTACTCTGTACAAGCTGAATATGTTACCAGGCCATGATTCTGAAATCAGTCCTTGTACATACGTGATACCTCGGAGGAAAGACGTTCGCATCCCTTCAAGTTGTAGTTAGCCTAAGGCATCAAAGCAGCTTACTAACCACACAACTCCACAACTGAACAAAAGTCTCTTCCGCTCCTCCTTCCCTCCTTCTTCTTCTCTCACTCAAGGTCTCCAACATACCCTTGTTGATGGATAGAACAAAAAGATTCCTTCTACAAATTTTAGTCAGAGACCGAGAGCAACAATGTCTTTATGTTGTGTGCTTGTTCTAATCCCGCCAATCAACTCCTTAATTATTTTTTTGGATGCGTGGGTTGGTTGGGTTCGCTTAAAGCATATATTTCATTTGGTCAGATCAGATGCTTTTCTTCTCCTTCCTTCTTCTTGAGAATTTCGTGATGAAACGAAGATGGGAGATTTTTGTGCTATGATATGGCTATTGACCGAACTGGACTTGACTCGGCTCTTCCCATGATGAAGGGAAGAGATGTGCCAACGAGTGCCAACGAAATTGCTAACCAACTACATAACTGCAGCAACGCGGATTCGTTCTGATGCATGATGAACTGTCTTAACAGTCGTGTCTCCTACTATTTCATACTCAGTGCTAGTTTGGTGTTCATCATATAACCAACCAGGCACACTCGAAGTCTCGTCTGTCATATCATTATCGATGGTTTTCGAGGTCAAATTCGTGCCGAGAATAAGTCATGACAAGGTTGGACCGAAGTCTGCCTTTTATATTTTCTTCCTCGTGTTGCGTCTGTCTCTATTCAAGTGAGGTCGTACGTGTCAAAGTAGGGAGATACATTTATAGAGATATGTCTGGGTTTGCGGGTTTTAGGAGCTCGTTTGTTGATCCTTAGATTAGATTTAGAAACAATTCATTCCATATATGCTGTTGCTATGAAGCTATCCGATTGTCTAACACGTACAGGGCACTTTAGTCGTCAGGTACGTCTTTTGGGGGCAACAATAATCAAGCCGCACGCTGGAGACATGGAGTTCGTTCACGGGCGATTCTGAAGTAAATGGCTGGAGAAGTCGATTCACCAAACTTACCACACGTACTGTCGCCCTTGCCCATTTGCTGGAGGATCCCTCTTTTCTCAGTTAAGCAACCTTCGCTTCCAGGGCGGATGCGGATGTCGCTTTTGAGCCCTATTAAGATGCATGATAACCGAGGCCGCAGACCTCTCAAGATAGGCTTCGAAACAAATGTCGTCGAATATATCGTTCTTCGACTCGGCGCCAAGCAATGCCGGTGGTGTTCATCCCTTCTGACCAACGAGACGCTCGCTCACGAACCCGCAGCATTATGATTCCCATTACTTGCATTCTGCTTCCCCCGTTGCTGTCCCTCATAAAGACCTGTATAATACCCAGCATAGTACCAGGACATCATCAGATTCTTGAGTCCCTCATCTTGACCTGCACATCCAGTTAGCCTAATTTCTGTTCAATTCATAAAGCCACTCGCACCGAGATCCCTCGATATAAAACCAGAATCGTAGGCAACATGGTACTCACCCTGTGCCAAAACTGCCTGAGGCATAGGAGCGGCCGGTCCTGTCGTGCTTGGTTCAGCTCTACCAGCAGTTTCTTTCCGGTCAGCACCGGGTTTCTGCCATTCCTGTGATGGTCTTGGTGTTTGTTCGATATCCTGGGATCAGGTTAGCCCTGTATAATCAAACTATTGGAAAACAGGCATAGCCAACGTATATATCATACCTGCGACGGATTCACTTCTGAAGCTCCCACTCCAGCATCATCAGCCTGCATATCATAATCTTCTTCTTCTCCTCCTTCTTCGTCATCAATGTCACCTCCACCCTCCTCAGGTACATCATTGACATCCCCAGATTGGTCCTGACGTCCCGCGAGTTCCGCTTCTTCAGCCTCCCTCAGGACATCTTCAACATTCTCCCCCTTCGCTTGTATGCTATGATAGAGCTATTATAATAATTAGTACATCAAGTCATGCTACATATGCCGGCGATTAAAAAGATCACGTGAAACGTGAAGACCTCACTCACTCACCTTGTACTCCTCAACAGCCTCGTCCCAGGACCGGACTAGTGCAGAATCATCCCATATCTCTGCGTGAGTTAGTGGCTTCGTTGCATTTTTGTTCTTTCCCATTGCACCGTTGCAAAGGGGATGGTCTATAGAGTCAAAAGTGCCGGATGAATACGCGATACGGACGCGCGCCGGTCGTCGTTTTGCGGAGAAGGAGGACGGAGTTAGGTATAGGTATCCACCGCCTTCCAATCGCGCTATTGACGGCGGCAGAAAAAGTTTCAGAAAGTTTCTCGCACTTTTTCTCGTATTCGAAAGACGACTATCTCGTCTTGCATCAAAACTGCCAATTGTGTTGAAAACTATGGCTCCTGACAAGAAGGATAATAAGCGCAAGGGTAATTATACCACTTGTTCTTTTTCAATTGACTTGCGTCTCTGAGCAGTATGGTATATAATACTGACGATGTCAATTCTCAACAGCTGCGGCCGCGGCCAACGATCCGCCTACGAAGAAATCCAAGAATGACGCCAAGTCTGAGAAAGCTGGTAAAGAAGCGCCCAAGTCTACATTTAAGAAGAAGGAGGTTTCGTCTAAGGGAGACAAAAGTGAGGAATCTGCGTCTACGTCGAAGAAGGCCAATGGCGAGTCTGTAAAACAGACTAAGCCGCGCAAGCGCGCTGCGGATTTCCTTAGCGATGATGAGGATGAGGATGCGGAAGATGAGAGCGCTGCTGGGGCGCGGGAGACGACAGAGAAGAAAACCAAGCCGAGCAGTAAGAAGGTTAAGAATAATGAGGGTGCGTCTGCTGCTGCTGTGAAGGAGCAGGCTTCGAAGGGGGAGAAAGGCAAGAAGGCGAAAGCAGATGGAAAGGCGAAGAAGGCGGATGAGGCTTCTGAAGGCAGTGACGAGTCTAAGTCTGAGGCCGAGGGCGAGTCTGAGGCTTCGGATTCTGGTGCTGAAGAGAACGGTACCGGTGAAAACGACCAGACCGTTGCATTACTTAAGGGCTTTGAGAGCAGTGGTGACGAGGACGCTTCCGAGGATGAGGGATACGATCCTAATCAACCTGTTCCCAAGATCCCGGATTCTAAGAAGATCAAGAGAAAGCTGCTGAAGAAGCAAAAGAAGGCGTCGTCGTCGGCGGAAGAAGTTGAGGAGCCCGGTACTATTTATGTTGGGTAATTTCAACCTCTTCCCTCCTTCAGCCACTACTGTGTCGTGCAAAGACTGATATACCTTTTTCTTCTTCAGACGAATTCCTCATGGATTCTACGAGCACCAGATGCGCGCCTACTTCTCTCAATTCGGCGATATCACCCACCTTCGCCTTTCCCGTAACCGAATAACTGGCCGCTCGAAGCACTACGCTTTCATCGAATTCGCCGCGTCCTCTGTCGCCAAGATTGCCGCCGAGACTATGAATAACTACCTACTGTTCGGCCACATTCTTAAGTGCAAGTTCATCCCTCAGGAACAAGTGCACCCTGAGCTCTGGAAGGGAGCCGACAGACGGTTCAAGAAGACCCCCTGGAACCGGATGGAGCAAAAGAGATTGGAACAGGGCAAGACGCGTGACAAGTGGGCAAAGAGCATCGCGAGAGAGGACAAGAAGCGTCACGCCAAGGCGAAGAAATTGCAAGCACTGGGATACGAAATTGAACTTCCGAAGTTAACCAGTGTTGACGAGGTTCCTGAGAAGAAGGAAACCAAGGCAATTGAGGCATCTGAGGATTCCGAGAAGAAGGCGATTGAGGCCCCTGCTAAGGAGGCCGAGGAGAAGAAGGAGGCTGAGGAGAAGCAGGAGCCTGCTGAAGCGCCAAAGGAGTCGAAGAAATCCAAGAAATCCAAGGGTGTGAAATCCGAGGAGAAGCCGGAGGCTAAGCCTGAGGACCAGACTAAGGAAGAGTCGAAACCAAAGAAGGAGTCCAAGGGCAAGGGAAAGGGAGAGAAGGAGGAGACTGGTAAACCGGTTGGCGAGCAGAGCACCTCCAAGGAAGACGGAAAGGGGAAGGCGACAGAGTCAGCCGCCCCGGCAAGCAAAGACGAAGGAAAAGCCAAGAAGACTGAGAAGTCCAAGAGCAAGAAGACTAAGGCCAAGGCATAGGCTCCTTCCTGTCTTGCTTGAATTAGGATATGTGGTGATCTCGCCTTCAAAGCCGTCATCTTGAAAATACAATCGATTCCCATTGTGTATAAATAGGAGAGGACCGTAGTTGTAGAGCATATCATATCGTCGCCGGATATTGCAAACTGAACAAACAGATATCGAACGATGAGGTAATCAATACACATGACCACACTAACCACAAACGGAATAGCACAAAATGATCTGCCGAAAAGAAAAAAGAAAATTTTCCTCTCCTCTCCTTCTTTCCTCTCTCCAACCCCTCGCTCAAAGAATCGCATTCAAAGCTCACACACGAGGATCTCGTCCATTCCATGGGCGATCGATCCTCTCTCCAAACAAGCTTTGGGAGAAAGTCCCCGGACAACCTGCCCAAGACAAAGATTGTTTTTTTCCTAAACAACTTTTCTTGGTCCACAAAGTCAGGCAATGCGGAAACGCGCCGCCATAGAAGCAGTTCGATAGCGGCTTATATTTCGCCCCCGTCTTTTTTTTTTTCAACCCTCTTCTGCGCTCTGCTGCTTCCCGACGCTGTTCATTTCCGTTCTCTTTTGAATGGGTTATGGATGGTGGAAATAATGGTGGTTTGTGGCGGGTGTGGAAAGGGTGGTTCTTTGGAACCTGGGGGTTGCTATTCGTCGTGGTTCGATAGTCATGCGATTGCCCGGGTTTCTTTTTTTGAAGCTCTGGGTAACTCAATGGGGCTCATTCTTGAGGCGAGGGGTTCTCTTTCTTTTTTTATCTTTTGGGTCTGTAGCTTATGGTAAAGCGGTGGTGATTTGGATGTCATCACAGAAGCTCTGTCGAAGGGGCCGGACTCATTCTCTTCTACTCTTTTTTGTTTATATCGTCTGGTTAATTCTGTTCGCGTGATGATATTCCAATCCTAGAGTCAAGCCCTGAGATGTCTGCTACGGCATGTCATCGTTGACGATAACGATTGTTTTCTTTTTATCTGATGAACAGGATTATCTTGGGTTTACTGTCGTTCATATGCTATTCAATAAACTATCCAAAATCTTTCCTTATTGCGCCTTCTTAGCCCTTGCCTCGGATGCTGTCTTCCCGGTAGCAAGTAGACCTGTGACTCCGCTCGTCGCCAGTAGATATATAGATGTGATCATGTCCGCGATCAAAGCAATAGCGGCCGTGCACACGCCGCTCCAAATCTGCACACTAACCGACCCCAAGGGAGCCCGCGGGAAGGCCAAAATCCGCTCGATATAGTACGGAAACCAGCCCGAAGGAAGCACAAAGACAGGCGTCTTCGCATAGTAGAATTGGAGGAAGAGTCGCAACCCGGTCGTGCTGATCCAGCGCGCTATCTTGACGGTCCATTCGAAGGAGGTTTTTTGCGAAACGAGCGATTTGTCTGAGCCCAGTGGTTAGAGAAGATATCCTCCTCATCGCAAGAAAAAAAAAACAAAGAGCCAGATAAATAAGCCATACTCATCGTTTCAAACTCCTCCAAAGACTTATCATGCCTCCTCCGCAGCTTCGCCCATTTAGCAAACTCATCCTGCGAGCTGGTATTGTTCATGTCATATTTCAGCTGGAGGACTTCGCGTTTTAGCCGGTTCTGTTCGCGAGCTTTTGCGGAGGTCGATGTAGGGAATTTAAGGTAGATGAGCCATAGCTATATAATAGTAACTGGTTAGGAAAAAAGGTCCTGGTCGTTGCTTTGTGGTTGCACGGAACATACCAAGGTGTCGATGGTTGTTGCGCCAATTGTGTTGACGATGTGGACTGCTACGTGGACGAAGAGGATGGTGAGGATTAGAGGGATCATCGTGGTTGAAGTGTAGTAGTAGTGGTGGTGGTAGTAGTAGTAGGATAGTGTTGGGTGGAAGAGTTGAAGATTGAAGATTACTTGTTCAACACCAACTGGCAACTGGCAACCAATAGGCGGAACACAACAACACAACAACACACCACCATATAAACCATATAACCACCTATGTATATATGATACACCCATAGAAAAGAAAGAAAAAACCAATGCCAACTCCAGAACATGCCCTATTCAACAACCTCGCCCAAATCCTCACAGACAGACAACGCACAAACCAAACTCTCGAGATCGAAATCCTCCAACCAGGCCTCACCCTCGGCCTCAGCCCGCTCCTCCAAGATGGCCGCTCGATAGGAATCACCAAGGATGCCCTGGTGCGCGCATTTAGCGTCGCGAGGGGTGTGTTTTTCAGGGATCTTGTTTCTATGTCCGATGGGGAGATGGTGGCTGCTGTTCTTCGGGAGGTTGGTATCACCACCGATGCCGATGCCGATGTTGTTGTTGCTAAGAGTGGTCATGGTGATGATGATGATGATGATGGGCACGGGGAGGTGAATTTCCCCATCTCGGTGGTTACTGCGATCATCCTGCTTTTCGACTGTGAGCATCTCACCGCGTGTAATTGGCGAAAGAGGCGGTTGGCATGTCTGCTTCGGAGCGTTGATCCTGTAACCATGAATAATAACGCGACGCGTGACCGTGTTGTCCGCACGCTCGAGAACGAACTCACGCTGTTGGAGTCATTCATCTCCTCGCCGCTGCACCGACATACGAAGTCGCCGACGCTCTGGCAGCATCGGCTATGGACGTTGGACCTGTTCCTGCGAGTTCGAGGATCATGGCCGGTCTCGTCGGAGGAAGATGCGTTCAGTCTGAAGTCGTTCCAAGACCTCTTCAACGCTGAACTGGCCATCGTCCTGCGATCTGGGGAGCAGCATCCCCGGAACTATTATGCATTCACGTACTTGAGACGGCTTCATGATACTCTATCTACATCTGCGTATTCTGTGCAACGATCTTCTATGGATATGGACTATTCCGTCGAGCTGGCTCGATCTGTCATCTCCCCGGCGTTGGACTGGTGTCTGTCGTATCCCAGTGATATATCCGGGTGGATGTTTGTTTTTTATCTCCTTGAGGCTGTGCCGGAGCAGGCGTTTCGTACTTCTTGCTTGGCGAGGGTGGTTCGGTTCGCTTCTAGTGTTGGGTGGGAAGGGGAGAGCCTTTGGACGTTTGTTGATCTTGGGACGAGGAGGTTTGGCTCTGTAGAGGTTATGCTGGACATTCTACGGAGTCAAGGGTCAGTAGATTCCGTTGGTGGCTCGAGGCCGTGGAAGGCTTGGGTTGCTAGAGCGAGGGTTTGTCGAGCTGGGACGAATAGAGCCATATAATAATGAATACAATAATGATAATCACTCTCAACGACATCGCTTGAAAAAGGTATCGACAAGGGAATTCGTTGCTCATTTATTCCAAACTCCTACTCCAAGGGGCATATCATATCCATTAAGATGAATATGCAAGGCACCACAAGAAGTCCAAAGTCCAAACCAAATATACCTCGCTAGGAAAACACAAGAGAACCAAAATTAACAATATGATAGTACATCCACCTCTAAAAACTCTCAACGAACGAAAAACCACAGCCGATATCCCAAGTCACCATCGAGCGTCGGGAGTCATTGCAGTCCATATCAGCCCGCAGACACACACAAACACCCAATCCGCGTCTTGTCAAGGTCCTTTCTCCCTTATCCACGTAGATCTTCGAGCATTGTCGACGGCTGCTGAGTCGCGGAGTAAGGTACAGTACAAGCGATAATCATCAGGTCCAAGAGAACTCGAAGAAAAACCTGACATTGAAGAAAACCCAACGGACAGGGGTATATTGCATGCAGGTAGCGCTGCTGCCAACATTAAGCATCCCGAGCGGATGGAACGAACAGGGATGTCACTGAGATCGGCCCATCATTTCTTCTTATTTGCTTCTGCGGCTTTGCGTTCGTCGGCTATGCACTCGGGATTGAAACGTTAGCAGTCCGTAGCGAATGGAAGATGAAGGAATGAACCGATGCAACGAATAGTGCGTGTACTCTGTACATGTACGAAAAAGTATTGATGCACTTGCAGGGATTCTTCGTTCCCTCTGTGATGAGATAGAACCGTACCTTTTCTCTGCTTCTCTCGCATAATATCGGCATTGTTCTCCTTTGCGTGCTGGAAGGCAGTTCCAGACAAGGTGTTGGCCGTTCTCTGTTGTTCAGAGTCAGTACTCCGTACAGTAACCTGGTCTTGCAAGATGATAGTGATACTTACGACTTTGGAGTCCTTCTTTGTCTTCTTTTCACGATCGCGTTCTCTCTGGTTTCCGCGAGCCATTTTGAGAGAGTGGTGGTACTCGGTTAGACGTAGACAGAGGACAGTAGTACAGAGTAAGATATGTAGATGGCCTTTGGTTGACTCCATGGACCCGAAGCGAAGGTAATAACTTAGTTGACCAGTTGGCCGTAAGTAAATGACTGCTTCAATTCTTTTCGATTCCGCCCACTATATACGGAGTAGTGCATAGACTGCATACTACGGAGTACCTATCTATATCCAACTATCAAATCCTCCCTGCCATTCAATAAACGTCTCAAGCGAGTCCTGAGTATCAGGATGAGAAATCCCCAATTTCGCCGTCTGGCCATGCACAATATACTCCATAAGCTGTATCGCCTCGGCATTCCGACCCTGGCTCTCCCAAGTCCACGCCAAGTCCCGCAAGGCCAGCAGCGTATTGGGATGGTCCGCACCGAACTTGTCTTTCTTCGCCCGTATGATCTCCACCTCGATTTTCTCGGCCATGTCGAACAGGTTGACCGTCCAGTACAGACGAGCGAGAAGCTTCTGGCTGGATAACGTGCTGGGATGGGTTGGTCCGAGGGCTTTTTCCTCGAGCTCGATGGCTTCCAGGATTAGCTCCTGCGCCTCGATGAACTTGCCCTGTTGCTCGTAGTTGTTTGCCAGGTTGTTCATCGTGTATAGCCTTTCTGGGTGTGCTGGGCCGAGTTGCTTTTCTCTTGATTCCAGCACCAGTGTGAAGAGGTGTTCTGCTTTGCTCATTGCGCCCAGTTCTTCGTATGCCGTTGCGAGTGCATGTCCGCTGGTAAGTGTGTCTTTGTGACTGTGTCCAAGGTTCTTCTCTCTCCAGTCCCATACCTGCATCGTTAGGTCTTTTGCCTGTTGTGGTCGTTTTAGGTCGAGATATATCGATCCTAAGCGGGCGTATTTCAGTCGTCGGCGTCTGGCGTGCGAGAACATGTAGCGTTCTCGACAGGCCTGGGCCGTAAATCAGGTAATCAATCACCATGCAAATCTGTATATCTCAGTAACGCAGTAGTTGTATTGATCGACGGGATATAGGAAGATCCCTCAGCTGAGCGCGAGTGTCCCAAGACGATAACTTCTGAAAGCATAGTCAGGTTAAGGACGGACTTCTCGAGAATGCGTTCTGTCAAAGCCGATTTATACCATGCGCACGATTTCAAATTGATATCTCAATCTTCAACACCCTGGTCGACTTTATCTTCAAGATGTCGGATACACCCTGGTCAGTCCAGATCTAAATGCGGCCCGAACAGATCTGACAACGCCAAGGAAGAAGGAAGAAGGGAAATCATGCAGCAAAGCATAGCCGCCGGGTCTATACCAAGGTAGGTACTCGTTGAAACCAGAACTGAGATTGTGCCTCCACGCCCAATCGATCTCACATAGGGGGGCGTTTCAGCGCGGTTGAAATGTTGCACTGACAGTCGTTGCTAAAATAGGTCAATGTTTCCCTCATACAATACTCTGGTTAACAGCATTCACTCCTGATCCTGGTAGTTGAAGGTGTTTCCGAGTCCGGCGTTAAGTCAAGACAAGCATCTTGACTCCCCAAGCAGTGAATGTCACGACTCACAAGGAAGAGGGCAATAAAGCATCAAACGTGCTATTTTAAGCAACGGAATTGTTCTCTTTTCCTTGTGTTTCACGTCGTTCCTTTCACTGTCCCACCTCATTGTCGCCTTGTATGGTCTTGAGCCCTATTGTTAGCCGCCCGATTCTGTTGGCGCTGAGCTGGCGACAATGCATGGCTATGCCCCTTTGACTTTATTGTAGTGTCCTTTCGAATAGAAATTTTCTTTCGTTCTCGATTTCCATAATGTCGTTCTCTTTTAATCTGTCGAGCTTACCTCGCGGCTGCTTGTGTTCGTTCTCTTCTTTATCCAATCTCTCTTTGACGAATTTCTGGAATCAGAATCCACTCGTTAGCTGTCCATTCTTTCGTCTATTAAAAGCATCAATTGGTCTCAACATCTGATCCTTCGGTATCCCGTTCCTGCAGTCTGCGCTGTGCTTCAGCTTGAAGGCGAGTTACCAAACCACCACTTCTTCCGGTAGAGCCCAAGCATCCATGGAGTCCTTGAGAAACTCCCTGGCTGGACCAGGATACGTGATCCTCAATTCCATTCGAGTCATGAATATAATCGCACTCCTTGATATAATAGCTGCCTGCGCCGTGATGCTGGCAAAGATATACATCGAAAACGCTTTTTTCTTCTTTGAAGCTGCCTCCCATGTCGTGGTAGCCATGGTTAGTAGTAAGTAGTTATGCATCGATATGTGCACTGGTTTGGCCATTGCTAGCGGGTGATGGATGCGTGGGCTAACCGGCGCCTGTATAACCAGTATTCCTCATTATATCTGAGCTTCCCGTCTTCACTCAATATTTTGAGCGTCATTGGCCACTGTTAGGACAGAATTCAGGGTTTGTCACTTTGGCTGTGGTGATGATCATGCTTGGAATTGGAACTCTGGGGGATCTCAACAAGCCATCAACGAGCCAGGAGAAGCTAGGGCTTGCATTTTGGAGAATTGTCCTCTCAGCGGGTATCTTGGCCTTGGTTATGAGTTTGATCAACATAATATCGGTGAGTTTGGTGTCGATGGTATATCATCTCTGCAAGAAGTCGCTAATAGCGTCCGTACCATATGCAACAGAGCCTTATCTTCATGGACAGAAGTTCTGGTGTGACTGCTCGCCATGTCCGTACGTACGGAGCCGTTGCTTCTCAGAAAGTCGTATCCCGGTCAAACAGCTACCGATCGTTCCAGCTGGGCCGTGAGGATTCGTTGCCATCGTATTCGTCTCATTCCATTCGAAGACAACCAACGTCAATGTCCATGCGCAATGCGACTCGATTTCCGTTGAAGATTTCGTCCCCAGTCGAGCCCAGACAAGATGCTGCTTCTCCCAGACCTCCGGCGGACGTGGAAGTTGCTATGCCGGATCTAGCTCATCATCCGGCTATGTATTCGCGGCATATCTGATCAGTCATTTGTGATTTCTGGTTTACTTGTGTAGTCAGCAGTGTTTGAGTAATTAATGAGTATCTCTGACTCTTTATCATGTTTATGATCTGGATGAGTGTATCTTGTAATTCATTAGACCTTTTCTCGTCTTTGAAAGGCTGTAGGCCTACAGTGTAAGAGGTGAAGTTTGGCGGAAGCTCTCCCACTCCGCGATAAGACAAAGAAACGAGGTCAACGGCAAACTTGCACTTCAACAAAATGCCCGAAGAGT
>HG983355.1:325431-351169 GCA_900006255.1 Xeromyces bisporus
CCGAAGAAGTAAAAAAAAAAAAAAAAAATGATGGAAACTGGGATATCCTTTGAGACGTGAGTCCGCTTGAACTGAGATTACTGAAAAAGAGATAGCCCGCTAACCATTCGCAGCGTCAAGTCCCTGGTCATCTTCTTCGCGCCGGTTCTCATCCCGCGCGCTATCAACCTGTACCGCGGCCTGCGCGCTGCAGTTGCCCAACGCCCATCGCCTCGTCCTCTGCCTCCGTCGGCTTCTCAGGCGCTGAATGTCTTCTTTATCACTATTTCCTTCTTCCTGCTGCTCAGTCTCCCGTTCAACCCCCGCTCACCCTCTCCGAACATCTTTTCCCAGACTCGTTCGCGCCTCAACACGCCGACAGATGTCCTCTTCAACCGTCTGGCACAATTACGGCCAGAGAATACACTTACGCCAGCGGACACTCTGCTCAAGTCGAAATTGACTTCGATCGCGGCCAGAAAAGTGTATCTCCGGTTCGGACCCGATGCGTTGACATCATGTCAGTTTTGCTCGTTGGACAGCGTCGGCTCCTATCTGCTATACTACATTCCATTTAACACGCTGCTTCCACACCTTTTGCACATGCTCGTTCTCGGTGTGGTTACTTCTGCGCAAGCTGTCGGTCCAGAAGCGGCGAAATGGCGCAACAAGTTCACCATTGCGGGCTTAGTACTGGCCGCTGTCGATGTCTACATAGTCGCTACATCTGATTCGATATCACCAACATCGGCTGCCGTGAGAACGGGAATGGTTCCTCCATCCAGCATGTACTACCGAATAGGCGTACTTCGTTACTTGGCGTTTGCTGTATTCGACAGCATCTGTGCGGCCTTGATCTATCTATCTGCCACGAACCGCTTTCCCTTCCTGGCTTCTTCCGCGTCGCAAGCGGAGCTGGTTGATCAGTTGGCATCCACTTCGTCGTCGTCTCTGACCGGTGCCAGTGCGAAGCTACATGCTCTGAGTGTCATACGCAATGCGGTGGTGCGAGACAAGGCGTTGAAGGACCGGGACGACGTCTACTGGCGTGAAGTTGTCTCTATGGATGGAGGTGGAGGTGGAGGTGGAGGTAGAGGTCCGGGGAGCATCTGGGAAGAAGAAGAAGTGGTACGGGCCATGTCCCGAGTCATGGCTGGTCAGGGAAGCGTTGATCTGGCGCAACTGGGGGTTAATGCGGGCGAATACGTCCAGGGCATCACCGCTGGCCTGGAGAACAGCAACACATAGTACTCCGTGGTAGTTAATATGGACAGTGCGCGGCTCCAATTATGTAGGATTAATTGCTTTAATTAGAAACGGGCGAGTCGTTGCGGTCTATGCCCGACAGTGTCGGCGCAGGCCGCGGCCATTGGTGCGTCAAAAGTTTTGCTCCTCTTCTCCTCCATAAAATCCTTCTTCCTCCGCGCAAATACTTCTGCTGCCGCGGTTTCATATAGATAGGCAGACAGTAATCTCCACCGCCGGAACCACGGGTCGTTCTGAGCAACCTCGAAGCAATTCGTCAACTTCAATCAATCAATCCTTCCTTCCTTCCTTTCTTCCTTTGCTTTCTTTCCTTTCCTCCCCTTTTGCTCTCTCCAATTGCTCATTCTTCCCATCTCCAAGACCCTGTTAGCCTACCTGCAATGGCGAAACGCGCGTCTCCAGGCCAGCAGGCGTCCGTCACGGACATCAGTGCCTGCGTGTCAACGTCGGATGTCCCTCGTCCTCGAAAGGAGGCATCCTTCCGAGAATGGATGGTCGACAATCAGATTGGTATGGAGTCTCTACTTGCAATTCCTCCGTTGGGTTGAATTGGCTGGAATTGGGAGAGCGGCTATTCTGTGCTTCGGGCATCATTGCAACTTGGAGGAAATATTCCCCTTGGCTAACTCGCTTGCTGCGTTGTTGTAGGCATTTCGCTAACGGTGCTTGCGATGTTGACGGCCGTTCATAATCTATATCCTTCTCTTTCGACCTATACCGCTCCCTTCTTCCAATTGTCGTATTACCAACCCTCCAAGGGAACCTACATCCAGGGCTGGGATGATGTCTACTTTGTTTTCAGCTCCATTCTCGCTTTCACGGCAATCCGCGCTGCTGCCATTGAATGGGCTTTTGTGCCGTTTGCTCGCAGATCGGGGTTGAAAAAGAAGGCTGCTCTTCGTTTCGGGGAGCAGGCTTGGTTGTTTTCATACTACACGTTCTTCTGGTCGATTGGAATGGTGCGTATCATTTGATTCAGTGTCCTTTTTGTGGCCAATCTCGCTCTTGCTGATGTGCTTCATAGTATATCTGGACCAATTCCTATTACTGGATGGATTTCAAGGCGATTTGGTCTCGATGGCCTGCACGAGACATGTCGGGTCTGACGAAGTGGTACCTTTTGGTGCAATTGGGATTCTGGGTGCAGCAGATTGTCGTCATCAACATTGAAGAGAAGAGAAAAGACCACTACCAGATGTTCAGCCACCACATTATAACCAGCTCTCTTCTCTTGACTGCTTATTTGTACAGCTTCTACAACGTTTCAAATGTGGTGCTCTGTTTGATGGATGTTGTGGACTTCATGCTACCGGTTGGTTACGCTCACGGCCTGGTCACTTTTGTCCACTTCTCGCTAACTCTTTCGTTTGCCAGACCGCCAAAATGCTGAAGTATTTCAAATATGAAAGAAGTTGTACAGCCGCCTTTGTTGTTTTCTTAGTTACATGGCTTATCTCGCGCCATGTTATCTACCTCACTCTATGCTGGTCCATCTACTACAGCATTCCCGACGTCATGCCATATGGGTGTTACTCGGGAACCACAACGGAAAGGCTCTCTCCTAACGGCTACCCGAACCGGTTCGGTCATCTTTTCCTCCCATTCTTTGACCTGGACGGCCCTATCTGCATCAACCCGACTACCAAGGTCATGTTCATGTCTTACCTACTGGCCATTCAAACGTTGTCTTTGGTCTGGTTTGGGATGATTCTCCGCGTGGCTGTTGGCGTCCTCCGGACCGGAAACGCCGAGGATACTCGCAGCGACGACGAAGGGGAGGCTGAAACTCAAACAACCGACAAGACCGGATCCAATGGGGCTGCTGTGATAGGCGATGCATCGAGTTCTGAATGGAGAACGCATGGCGCGCCATCCGTGCGACCTCGGGGTCGCGATAGGAAAGAACTGTTGGGGCGAATTGGATGCGAAAAGCCGACATCATAGCTGGCTGGCTGGCTGTGTCTGTGTCTGTTCTGTCGGCTTTCTTCACTCACTCACGCTCACTCACTCACTCACTAACGACGTTGCTTATTCCACGAATTTATCTGAAGGTACAAATGCTTGTTACGCTTACGTGTCCGTCCGAGAATTGAATCGTTGAGGGTAAGAGAGGCTTTGTTGTTGAAAGATTCCCATTTTCTTTATTGATGCCTTGTATCGTTTCTTTTTATGCTGGTGGTTTTTATGTATTCAGCGTGCTGTATGAATGTTTCTGTTTAAGATTGTTTTAGCACAAAAAGTACATGTTGTGATGTGATGTTTATGCCATGCTGCCTGAGGGTTAAGTCGTTTATATCAACCCAGTTGTCAATATTGTCATTTGTTTGTCTTTTTTATATGAGTTTAGGGTTCGTTAGATATCTAGATGCTGAACCTAGCATAGTGACAAATAATACATACAGAATCCATAGACGAAATTTCAGCAACTTAAAAGCTACCTACAGATCAGAACCCTAACCCTATTCGACCCTACCTACCTACCTACCTACTGTAGTTACCAGACGAACCAACACCACACCCCCCACCAGCCCCAAACCAAAACCACCCAACAAACCAAAACACCTCGATCCCCACAAAAACCGCCATGAGCACCAACAGCACATACAACAGCGCCAGAATCCGCTTACACCTGCCCTCCAGATCCCGCTCGAAGCCGCGGATGACTTGCATGATGTTGTTCAGGATCCGGCTCTGCAGGTACAGGTGGTCGCTCCAGGCTACGAGGCGGGTGGGTGGGTAGGGTTCGAGGTCTAGTTCGCCGTCGCTGTTTTCGAAGTCGCGGGTGGGGGATTTGGAATCGCAGTTGGAATCGCAGTTGGAATCGCAGTTGGGGTTGGCGTTGTTGGTGTTAGTTGTGGTGCTGGTTGTTGTCGTGGTAGAGGTGCAGGTGGGGGTCGAGATGGTGTCGCCGTTGTCGTTGTCGTTGTCGTTGTCATCGTCGTCATCATCATTTGTGTTGTTATCGTCGGTGTCGGTGTTCGTGTTGGTAGTATCAGTGCTAACCGGGGTTGTCGTAGTGGTGAGTTCAATCGGTTCGGCCTCCTCGTGGTCCTCGTCGCTCTTCTCTTCAGATTTGTTTTCATTCTCTGCGTCTCTGGGCTTGCCCTTTTTGCCTTTTGACTTGGAGCTTGGACTGAGATTCGGACTGAGGTTGGGATGGGTGTGACTGGGGGTGTTCGTGTTCGTGTTCGTGTTCGGTTCGATCGCGGACGTTGGCGCAGACGCGTTGTCGTCGTTGTCGATGTTGTTATTATCGTTATTGCCAACTTTGGTAGCGTCGTCGTTGGTGTTGACTTTGACTTTGCCTTTGCCCTTGACATCACTGTCGCTGATGCTGCTGATGCTGTCGCCGGGGCTAGTATTGATACTGGTATTGGTATCGGTATTGGTATCATCCTTATTCGCAGTGCCGACGACAGCGGCGTCACCGCCAGTGCTCTCACGGCTGGCAGTAGTAGCAGTGGAAGTGTCGCGTTTATGCTGGCTTCCTCGTCCTGGTCCTCCCTCCAATGGTGTCGCAGTCACCCCCGGACGAGACTTTTTGGGCGAGGCGGATTTCTTGCCTTTGTTGTTATTGGTTAGCTTTCTGTTTCCTTTTGATGAGGTTTGGTTTGGTTTGGTTTGGTTTGGATTGGGCTCACCTTTTCTACCCATGGTTCTGGTTGATAGGTACCTGGTTTGGTTGTGTGGTTTTGTTCTGATCTGATCAGTGGATGGCTCTCAAGGTTATGGTTGACGAGAATGACAGAACACTGGTAGTAGCAGAGTAGAAGAAACTTCAAGAGAGGTATTCATCTCCCTTCTATGTCTTCAATGTGCCAGTGAAAGAGTCTGGTGAATGCGGGTATGTGCATAGAAGCCCTAACAGAATAGCACGGCTATCAACCGCATCAGCCCTACAGGACATATCACTCAGTGAAGTCCTGGAAATAACAAGTAGAACTGGCATATCAACATTATATTCATTTGTTTGCAGAAAAGCAGTAATACCACCCATGAATAAGAACATTCACACTCATAAGAGCTCATGGAACTCGTCTCGTCTGCATCAAACTTTGACCAACACCGTTGACAACAACGAATTCACTGCTGTAGGGGAGAAAGGAAACAAAGCATAAAAACCAGTAAAATATGCACACGCTCGACGATGATTTGCATAGGGGAGTTTTCTCCACGAAACCAATATAAAACAAAACAAAACATTAGCATCATTGATTGACACCAATCACTTCTCAGCTCAAAATCCTAGAGTCGGACTTTCTTTGCTCATTCTCGGTCTTCCGCGTAGCCACGAACTTCTTGAACATTTCGGCAATCTCCATTTCCGACTGCTTGCCGTCCGATGACTCACCGCCATTCTTCTCTGTGATGAGATTCTTCAACCACCGGTTCTCCAATTCTAGCTGGGAAACACGGGCCTCCAGGGTGCTGTTTCTGTCCGAGGTTTCCTTGACGGTTTTCTCCAAGGTCTGCTCACGAAGCTTCTTCTTAACACGGAAGCGAGCGCTGGCCGCTGTGTTCCGTCGGCGCTTGTCATCTTCGGCAGCGACACGCGCGACTTCCTCGACACTCAACTGGGTAGACCTTCTGGAGGATGACTTGCGTTTGGTGGCAGGAGGAGAGGGAGTATCGTGCGGAGCCGATGCAGAGGTCGGGCCTGCCGATAGCGGTGCACTTTCTGGAGACGACTGGCTCGGAGCGACGGGGGTGTTGGCAGGAGCAGTGGAAAGGCGCGGGAGACCACCAAAGGGATTGTGCTGCATCTGCATGTTCTGCTGAGAGTCCGTCGCGTTGAAATCGCGTTGCGAATAGTCGGGGATGTTGGCTAAGCCGTCTGTATGAAACCGATGGTTAGAAATCCACTCCTAGTCAAGTATGTGTATGCCACACCAAACAAAGCCTTTGGGCCAGGCAAGAAAGACATCAGAACGAGTAGACAGCCGCAAAACAACAGAGCAACGACCAAAGAGAAAGAGATAAGACCGCAGACTCGCAGTGGTTGTTTGTCCGTCTTCGAGGAATGATATCACGTGAAATGGCGTAATAAGGCCTCCCACTCGCGTCGCAGTCGGCCAATAGGATTGCGCCGATCAGAGGGGCAAAAAGCCTCAATTTTTCTGCCACCGTCTCACAGCAGGTCGTATATGCAAGGGAATCCACGGACCACAGCGCCGTTGGTGCGTGTGTGTGCAAGTGTCAAGAAAGACGAATTATCCTGTCACGCTCGGCTTACCATTGTTCAAGAGGTCCAAGAACTTCACCTCAGAATCACGGTCTGCATTGGCAGTGGTGTCCTTCTGGCTATCGTCCGAATCGAACGCAGTAGGAAGATTCAGGTCCCCAAGTTTGTCGAAGTCGAAGAACTCGGTGTTAGTGAACAGGGCGAGTTCGGCGTCGATGTTGAACGAGTCCTGCTGCTGCTGTTGCTGCACAGCCTGGTCATAAGGAGACGGAATCGCGTTCAAAGAATCGAGGTACTGCGAGAAGTTGGGCGCTCGTCGCCCATTGTAGCCGGACATCTTTGGCAGTTTCGTGTGGACTTCCGGCCACTGCAACTCGCGGAATCCGGCCAAGTTCGATGGAATTGATGGGTCGCGGAAGTCGGTTGGAGCGACGTGTACTGCAGCCAGCGAAACGACGCTGGTCGCGACTTTGGCGTATCTCCAGGAGTCTAGAGTGTCGTGTCGTTATGGCGTGGTTCTCTCTTTCGCGAATTGTTAGTGTTAGAACAAAGTGAAGTAAAGAGTACGGAGTAGTAGAGGTGGCCAAGAGAAATGATGGAGGAGGGCCGGCGGTGGGGATTTTCGAGGGATTTCGAGGAGTGGACGGCTAATTTTGTAATGATATGTCAGCTCATTATTATTAGTCATATCGTCCTTTAATTTCAGGGCTAACTTAGATGAGCCCTAATTATGTATCTTACTCATCGTTTGCACAACTCTACATAATTAATGCATTATTACCATCATGTGAATTACGATAAATGATACGGTAATACAGAACAGTATGTAACAGTATGCAAATACAAAATTACAATGAAATACCAATACATACAATACATTATCAGATCCAACCCAAACGATCTTGGCCGATATTCCTGTCGTTCCGCGAACCCGTCACCGTACACCACTACCACTATGTATCTGTCAATTTTATATTTGATCCGGTACCGGCAGTTGCATACGGTCTTATTATTATGGAGCATAATTATTGCTGTCGCTGTCCTTATTCTACCGCCCGGGCTGGAAAGACCACCACCACCACCACCACCACCACCACCACCACACCACATACATACTCAAATCGTTGCAGTCCTAACTCCAATATGACAAGCGAAAAGCCCCAAGAAAAAGCCCCCTTCCGAGTCCTGGTGATTGGTGGCTCCTATGCTGGCCTCGCTGCCACGGTTAACCTCTTGGATCTGTGCCATGGAAAGCCCTGTCGGTTCGCTGCTCGATATTCAGAAGGAGCTTCGCGCGATGCTGCTGGGCAGCCCCGCGTGCCTATTCAGGTGACGATTGTTGATGAGCGGGATGGTTTCTGTGAGTTGGATGTTATATATACATATCACAGTGAGAGGACTATAACTAACAGTGTACGGTTCCAGTTCATCTAATCGGAGCGCCAATGGCATTCGCTTCATGCAAGTACGCCTCCGATACGTGGTCCCGCTATGAAGATATCCCTGCGCTACGAACCCCCGAGGTGAAATTCGTGCATGGATCCATCGTGGATCTCAATTGTCAAGGGAAAGAGGCAACCGTCAAGGATAGCAAAACCCAGGCATCCACGCAGGTTCAGTATGACTACCTGATTGCTGCGTCGGGCCTTCGACGAACCTGGCCTACGGTGCCACAAGCTCTACAAAGGAAGGAATATATGTCAGAAATGACGTCGCATATCAATGCTACTGAAAAGGCGGATAATGGGGTTGTTGTCGTGGGTGGTGGTGCGTTGCCTATTTTCCTTCCCCGCATAGTAGCCTAGGTGGCTTGTGTCAAGGAAATCTTGTGGTCAACATGCTGACGCTTGTCCTTACAGGCGCCGTTGGTATTGAGATGTCTGCCGAACTTAAGAATGTCCAGCCACACCGCAAAGTGACGCTAATTCACTCGCGATCAAAGCTCTTGTCATCGGAACCCCTCTCTGATGAGTGCAAGGATTGTGCTTATAACTTACTTCGCGACGCTGGCGTGGAGACTGTTATGAATACAAGGGTCAACGACATCGAGGAGAAACCAGGGCCGTCCTTCGAATTATCCCTATCTGACGGCAGGAAAATTACAACCTCCATGGTAATAAATGCCATTTCGAAGTTCTCCCCGACTACTTCGTATCTACCCGATGCTGTACTGGACAATGAAGGTTATGTTAAGATCAAACCAAAGTATGTTACAATGTTTGCTGTTGATCCAAGCACTGAACTGGCTGACTGACTCCTGCTACAGTCTCGAATTCCCAGACGCCGTCCCCAACGCCTCTTACCACTACGCAACCGGCGACATTGTCTCTTGGCCTGGTATCAAACGATGCGGCGCCGCCATGCATCACGGCCACTACACTGCCATGAATCTGCATCAGAAGATGCTTGCAGAGTTGAAGTATAGCGAGCAACCGAAACTAAACGAGCTTTCCCGAGACGTACCGCCTGGTATTGGGCTTGCGGTTGGGAAGAAGGCTGTGTCGTACAGTCCTCTGACGGGTGTGCAAGCTGGAGAGGATGTTGCGGATTTGTTCTTTGGAAAGGATCTGGGATTTTCAAGTACGTTTGTGTTCAACGTGTGTTTCTTGTACGCTGCTAGGATGTTAGGGCTGACTTTGTTTACTTTACTTCTAGTTTGTTGGAATTATATGCAACTTGGCGATCAGGCTTCTCCCACTTCGTAGGTTGGTAATTTTTATGTTTTGGTCACCTTTCGGTTTGGTTATATCTTCGATGTATTTATACTTTATTTACATATTAGACACAGAACTTTTGATATACACACTGATCTCGAGAAATCCAATCCGTAGCCATCTGTACATGGGAACCAAAAAGCTAACCAAGCAAAAGAGACCCCGGCCGCTTCACCAGCAGGTCCACAGCATCCCCCAACTCATTTAACAACTCCCTCGCAGTACCCTCCCAAGACTCAACGGTAACAACCTCCAACGTCAAAACCTCTTCATTTCCCTTCTTGCCAGGGAAAGCCTGAATCTTCCACTCCCGCAGCGGCTCCTCGTGCGGATAAATCGTCTCCAACTCCGCCTTGATCCCCAGAAAAGGCAGATCCTCAACATGCCGCACGTCCTGATGCACAACGGAATCAAACCATGCTTCTCTCTCCGTTCCCGCCGCGCCGGCTAGCCAGTCTCGCGGGGCGTGGTTCTGGATTATCTCCGAGAGACCGACGCCCTCATGCGGCGCGCTGGTGATGTGTTGGTTCTGCACGGATCGGAGCAGGTCGTGCCCCGTCCAGGATGGGCCGATGTTGATGCGGACGGGAGCGTATTGCCAGCACGGACCCATGACGAGGTCGGTTGGGGCGGTGTTAGGTGTGCGCGGGAGGTTGATGTGGCGGCCGCTGACGACCTCGCCGAAGACGACGTCCCGGGTGGATAGGCGGGTTGCGAGACACAGCGCCCAGGCGGCTGTTGGGAAGGTGGCGATTGTGACGTCGCTGGGACGGCCGGTCATGGTGAACTCTCGGCTGATGGCGTAGTGTTTTCGGGAGGTGACGGGTGTTTCCGGGCGGATTATTGACATCTTGGAGTCCTTGAGGAGGTCGCGCCAGTAGGCACCGCTTCGTGGGATGTTGTCGCGGAGGACATGCCGGACGTGCGTGGAGAATGGGATGGATCTTGGGATTTCGCTTTCCGGTTTGTCTTCGTATAAAGCGGAGAGTTGTTGTAGGAGGACGGGGAGACAGAGCTCGTCGTACTGCGCGTGCGAAATGCGTAGTACGAGACTGCTTTGCTGGCCTGCTGCGCTGTGGATGAAGAAGAATTTCACAAATGCTGAGCCTAGCGGCAGACACAACTCGGCGTCGACACGGCAGAATTTGTTGACGAAGTGTGCGAGGTTGGTTCTGTCGGTTTCGTATGTGTCTATCGGCGCGTTGAGTGCCTTTAGAATGACTCCCAGGTACTCTCCGCTGTTCTTCTCCTTTTCCACGAAGACCGTCCGTAAGATTTCGTTACGGTTGATGAGTTCTTGACAGCTCTTTCGTAAACGGTCCCAGTCGACAGGGTCTTTGAAGTAAAGAGCTTCATACCGTGCCGAGAATCGTGGGAGCTGGACAGTCCCGTCAATGGCAACCTTCTGCAATGGGCGAACTGGGTAGACGTCGGCTATTCCCCAGTTCGAGTCTGACAATGAAGGTTTGACTGTTGTTGACACAAACTCTTCAGGATTCGGCATGTCCAGAAGAGAAAAGCGCACGTAGTCATCGCTTTCGTTTTGCTGCTGCTGCTGCTGTGCCTTCTCTTCCTCCCGTTCCTCCTCCGTATGAGCCACAATACGACTAAAAAGTCGATGGATAAAGATTTGCGCAACCGTCAACTTGAGATTCTCCAATCTTGCCTCCGACACCAATCTCATGGCCATAATGGAGTCACCACCCAGGTCGAAGAAGCCGGAGTGAGAATGGATTGAATCTTCGGGAACACCGAGAATCCGGCTCCATAATGTTGCCATTTTTCTTTCTTTGTCGGTGCCCTCGGTGACGTCTTGTACCTCGAGTTGGACCGGGTTGATGTCGGGGCGCTCTTCGTGGAGTTTCACGAACATGAGAGTGCCATCGGCACGCTGTCTTGCCACTCGACCGGTGTGATACAAGCGTACTTCTGTCGATGTTGGTACAGCATTCGAAAACCAGTGCGGAATGCTTGCGAGAGGTTTGAGGGCATCACTTTTGCCTTGTACAAGCAGTTCACCTACTGCTCCAGGTGGCAGAAGACGTTCCGGGTTGGATGGATCTACGATCCAGGTTGATGTGACGGTGTCCGAGATATTTGCCAATTCCTCGTATTCACATCCGGCAAGACTTTCGCGGCTTGTGCTGCTGTACGAGGCCACATTATTCGTGCCTCGATCGGCAAAGATATCCAATTCTTCCAACCGCTTTCGGGGAGATTGGCTGAGTTGCTTCACTGTTTCTCCAAATCGTTCCAGAACACCCTGCATATGAGCGACGTCGACTAGCTCCGAGTCAAAACTGGCCATGATGAGGAACCCATTTGCATCCAAAGAGAATACCAGCATCAATGCGAATGAGTTGAAGTTCAAGGCTTCACGTGCCGCTTCGATATCGTCGGCCGGAATGAAACCGTTAGCTGGATTGTTTACTCGGTCACTCTCACTTTCATCGGTCTCTTCCATGGGCGGATGAATGACGATGCCAGTTCTCAAGTCGCATGCCTCTCGCGCATCTGGGCTGACGCGACGGATGTGTTGTAATCCGAAGTGTTCGTGAGGAATGCGCTCCGCTGTCTGAGCCAATATGTTCCGCAGAAAATCCGAAACTGTCATCCTCTTGTTGATGCGCATCCGTACCGGCACAGTCGTGATAGTTGGTCCTTCGACCTCCTCAATCCCGGCGACTGGAGCATTGCGGCCAGTCAGGGTTTCTCCAAAGACGACATCATTAGAGGATGCATAGAGCGCTGCCGTTAGCGCCCATGCACCCCGAATTGCATTTGCAATGGTGGTAGTAGAAGAGACTGATTTCAGAGACAAAGGGACGTAATACTCCAACAGCGACTGTGCTCGCGCCTGGTATCCAGAAACCGGGACAACAGGAAACTGACGGTTGACGGCGCCTTGTAGTTTTCCGCGCCAATAAGTCTCCGAACGCTCTCTGTCAACTCCACATACGGACTTTATGAAAGCATTGTAAGGAGTTGGCGACTTGGTTGCCAGGCCCTGATAGGCCTCGTTGATCCGTCGCACGATAAGGGGCATTGACCAACCATCATACAGGGCATGGTGAATAGTCCAAACCAGGTAAACCTTGTTTTGTCCAGTTGTCGAAATCAAACCAAGGCGTGACAGTGGCTTGTTGAGTTCCATTGTATTCTCTCGATCACGCTCAAGGTAGCCCTGCAAATCGTCTGCCAGGTTCCAAGACACTGGCTCTCGTACCACGGCCTGCATCAACCCGCGACCAGGGATTTGGACGATTTTCGTTCGTAACACCGGTTGGTCAGCAACAACATGGTTGAAGGCCATTTGCAGTTTGGACGCAGTCTCAGCATCCGGCAGCTCGACGACTCTTTGAGCGACGTATGCACCGCTGACTTTAGCAGACAAAGCCATGAAGCCTTCTTGCAGTGGGGAGCAAGGGTAAACGTCTTCTATTAAAGGAACTTCAACCCCACACATTTCTGCCGCCTGCGCGCGCGCGTCTTCTGGTGCCCAGTCGGCTGAGAGTAACGAGAATGGTGGTACGCTAGTCGAGTACGCATCTGCGTCAGTTCTCTTCGCAGTCGCTGCCATGTCCTCCAAGACTGGTTGGCTAAAGATGTCCCCCACGGTCAAAGAGACACCAGCAGCCCGCAGCGTCGAGACCAGCTTCATCGCTTTGAGAGAGTCACCACCCACGCTGAAGAAGTCGTCCTGCACTCCGACTTTGAGGTCTCCGCTGAGTACATCTTGCCAAGCATCCCTTAACGTGGCTTCGATGTCAGTCATGGGACGGTTCTTCGCAGGTGATGAGACTCGAAATCTCGCAAGATCCTCCCTTGTTAGCTGGCTTCCAATATGCCGCAGCGTCTTCCTGTCGGTCTTGCATGATACCATCAACGGTATTTTCTCGAGTGGTATGTATGTGTTAGGTACCATGTATCGCGGAAGTACGGTAGAAAGTTGACCGTTCATGTTTTGAAGGATCTCGGTTACCGTTGGGGAGAAAGAATTAGCATCTTGTTTTACTTCATTATAATTTTCCTTTTTCTCAGCGAGGAATGCGACCAGAGTCGGATCGTTATTCGCACCCTTGGGCACGATCATCTCCGCCGCAACACTGACGTTAGGTGGAAGCTTGGATTTGAGGTGATATTCAATTTCTTCGAGCTCAACACGCTGTCCGCGGATTTTCACCTGCTGGTCACGACGGCCGACAAATATCAAGGAGCCGGAGCCGTCAAGGTTATGTTTCACAAGGTCGCCGGTCTTGTATAAACGTCCACGTCTTCCTGGGAAGCTCCTGGAGCCAGAAAGCAGCCACTTTGGATCCTCTATGAACGCCTGTGAGGTCAACAGTGGATTGTTCAGGTACCCGTCGCCAACGATAGGTCCTTCAACGAGCAACTCTCCAGCCGTCCCAATTGGTACGAGACGATGATGGTCATCCGGATCGACGAGCCATATGCTTCCTCCTACGCCCTTTCCGATGCTGGCAGACTTTCTGTTTCCATCCTCATCATTGCTCACTGTGCACCCTACAGTGCACTCCGACGGTCCATAAGCGATAGCAATCTTTGTGTGTTGACCCCACAGGGCCATATCACTTGCTGAAACCGCCTCTCCTCCGAGACCGAGAACTTCCAACGTGGAGAAGGCGTCGGGCGTAAGAATGCGGGCAACTGACGGCGTCATGTGAGCCATATTCACGCTCATGCGTTTGATCGCACCATTCATGTCATTAAGACGCTCCAGTTCAGAGGGTTCACAGACAGTGCCTCCGGCGGCTAGCGTGCAAAACATGCAATCGAAGCTGACATCGAAAGCATATGAGGCGAAGTCCAATACACGGGAACGAGGTGTATAACCGATAGCCTGGGCTCTTGGTACGGCACCGCTAACATAGTTTGTATGTGAGATGACTACTCCTTTCGGCTTTCCGGTGCTTCCAGACGTGAATTGGATGTAAAGAGTAGTGGAGCTTGGTACTTCAGGTAAGACAACCCTAGCCAGAAGATCCTCATTAATGTTTTGCAGTAGATGCGGACCGACTGTCGTAAGTTGTGCACCAGCTCCAATTCGAGACGCCTTTTCTGCTTGTTGGCATGAGCTCAAGACATGCTTTGCGCCTACCTCGGTGACGATTGTACGTAACCGTTCTTCTGGTTGACTAGGATCAGTCATTACCAAAGTACCACCGGCTCTGAGAACAGCCATAACGGCGACGATAGTCCATATCGATTTTTCGAAACATAGAGGGACAGGGTCACCTATTGTGACTCCATGGCCGATCAAGTGTGCCGCGAGCCCGCATGACATCCGTTCAACTTGTCCATAAGACAGTTCACCGTCCCAGGAAACGACTGCTTGTTTGCTTGGATGATTTTTTGCGCTTTTCAGGAAATACTCATGAATGCAACGGTCGAATTTTGTCGGCACAGGTGAATTCCAGTCCCACAGTTGGTCCAGCTCGGCGGCCACAACTTCTGTGAATTGTGACACGACATCCTTGGAGCGCGTGGATATCGATTCTATCAAGTCCCCAAAGATAAGGGCGGCGGTCTTCTCGCCGGATTGGGATGGCCAACTTGATTGCCCGAAGGGCCTCAAGACCAGTAATGTATTCTGAAGAATTACTTCAATGGAACACGCCCACTATGCCTAGTTAGCAGGTAGTTCAAAGATGGAATGGCACATGTGATTTATACTCACCTCGGGCCTGGGTTCAGAAGGATGGCAATTTGAGAAGAACACAGGATCCCCGGAGAATCTCGCTTGGCCGTCTCTTTGATATCTCTGCTGAACTGCTCCCAGGAGCTTCGACAGAGGATCCGTATGACTTGTTATAATATCAGATACTCGACCTGATGAACATTCGTCATGTGCAAGACTCGAGAACCCCCAGAAAAAGGAACCATCATGGCTGTCTACAGTTCCGCGGTAAAGCAGCAGTATCCAAGCTAATGCAAGCACTGCAAGCTGTTCATCGGTTTTGTAGTAGCTCAGTTCCACCGCGTCGAAAGTAATATGCTGTGACACGCAGGAACTAGCAGACTCCGAGTTATTGTCACTCGCAGAATCAGAGCTTTGATTGGACATTGTCGGCGTTGAGACGGAGGCGTTGACCGAGAAGAAATGCAGGCGTAAATGCAATTAACGAAAGACTATCGATCAATGCAGAGACAACCAAGTATGTACATATAAAGGAGTGTGATATATGCGAAGAAAGGAAATGAATCTCAACTGTTTTCGTACATCCTTGTAAATATTCATGACTCCGCGATGTAGCAGTCGTCTCAGGCATATGGGTGGCAGGGTGCTGCTACCGTGGTAATACTGTACATTGTACGGCGGTACATTACAATACACCATGTGCGTGTTTTACAGCCGAACGATGATCTGATAAGATTCAACTTAATCCGGCAGGAGGGAACGGAAGAGCCGGGGTCCACCCGTACCGCACTACCAAGTGGGTCGTACCGTACATAGCCGTATTGTAATAACCTTACACCTCCGGTTTCGCACTTTTAACCTTTTAACCCCTCGGTCCCACCACCACGGTACATACGACCGTACCTTACGTCGTCATTTATCAATCAGATTAGATAATCTAATCTGCAGGTTTAAGTTACTCCGTTTTCGGTCTAGTTTCTCTCCAATTTTCCGCATTGTTTTCTTGGCATAACGCACCGCTGAGGAAAAGTCGAAGAAAAGAGTGGGAAAATCGAAATTTGAGAAGCAAATAAGGAGTCTCTTAGCTGCGGATGAAAACACATGAGCATATTAGACATATGCCATGTTGACTATCGCCAATGACTGATTGAACTCAATAATGCACACCATTGTCTAAGAGCTTAAGTCATTCTACGGCAATCATGGCTAACAATGCTCCCGAAGAGATCCGGCATCAACCTCACGGGGTGCTGGCCGCAATCAAGGTAGAGTAACAAGTTGATAAGGGGAAAACGGCGGCCAGAGACCGTCAACATCAGACTAACGGATTCCCTAGGGCACATTAAAAAGCTCCTGCACTTTTCTCCGGCTCTTGTTTTTTGGGAACCCAACGCTGATTGATATCGCACTTTTAATCATTGGCACTCTTTCTGCCATTGCTTCCGGTGTTCCCTTTCCTCTCATCGGTATCCTTTTTGGTCAACTTGTCGATAACATCAATGGAGCTTCGTGTGACCGAGACCAGTCGCCAGAACAGCTGGCTGCGTATCAATCAAATGTCGATTCTAAAGTTCTCACTATCGTCTACATAGCAATCGGCTACTTCTTCGCTGCCTATGCCTGCGTCTTCTGTTGGAATCTCACGGGGGAACGTTTGGCTCAGCGTCTTCGCGAGCACTATCTTAGAGGCCTGCTGCGACAGGAGGCTGGCTTCTTTGACAGCCTCTCAGCAGGTGAAGCTTCCGCGAGACTGACGGGCCACGTCTCTGTGATTCAACAAGGCACCTCGGAGAAAGTGAGCGCGGTGCTCAACGCTATATCCTTCTTCGTCACCGCTTACATCGTGGCTTTTATAAAGAATGCCCAGCTAGCCGGTGAATTGGTCTCGTTGGCTCCCGCCTATCTGTGCATGACCTTGGTGGGCGGTTACTATGTCCAAAAGTACTCCATTCAAGTACTGGAAAGTGTGGCTGCCGCATCTTCTATTGCCATGGAGTCCCTGTCCAACATCACGATTGTCCATGCCTTCAGTGCCAATGCTCGCATAGAGGCCAAGTTTGTACGTGCGTTAGATAGCGCCGTGAAATCTGGGACCAAAAAGATTCTCGTCATAGCGGTACAGTCGGGGCTGCTCTACTTCATTGCATTTTCGGGAGATGCACTGGCCTTCTGGCAAGGTTCGAAATTCATCGTGGAAGGTCTCACGGGTGGTAATAAAGACTTCTCTGTGGGATCCACATATACTGTCATCTTCATTCTGGTAGACGGTAAGTGGCCGATACAGAGACGTACCTCTTGCGTATTGTATTAGTGTCTGACCTTGCTTGCTGCCTTATAGCGTCAATCATTCTCAGCCAGGTTGCACCGTTCTTGCCTGCATTCGGTGCAGCGTCGTCCGCGTTTGAATCGTTGGAAAAGGACATGAGACGACAGCCGAAAATTGATGGGACTGACGAGGAGTACGGATTGAAACTCAATCAAACTAAAGGCGTCGTGGCAGTCAATAATGTCTCCTTCGCATATCCAACCAGGGCTGATGCTCCTGTTCTTCAGAACGTGTCGTTGACTTGCCCGGCTCAAAAGAAGACTGCTATCGTTGGACTTTCAGGCAGTGGAAAGTCAACCCTTGCCGCAATGATGCTGAGACTCTACGACCCCGATGAGGGCACCGTCACATTGGATGGTCACGATGTGAAATCACTTAATGTGGCATCGCTCCGGCAGCATATTAGCTTGGTTCAACAAAATTCACCCCTGTTGGACAGGTCGATTCTCGAATGCATCGCCCTCGGCCTCGTCAACTCGCCTTTTCATCGTCATCTTAGACCCGTCTTACTGAGCCGCGTTCTTGCTGATGTTGCAAAACGCATTCGGGATGGTGAGAATTCTGTTCATGTTGCAGACAGATATGGGCGTGAAGTGGTGGAGATCTTGGACTTGGTTGAAAAGGCTGCAACCACGGCAGATGCTATCAGGTTCATAGATTCCCTAGATTATGGAATTGGAACCCTTGTTGGGTCAAGTGGTGCCTTAATCAGTGGTGGCCAGAGACAGCGAATTGCGCTTGCCCGAGCGCTTGTCAAAAACCCGCCGATTCTGATTCTAGACGAGGCTACCGCCTCTCTTGACTCTGCAACGGAGCTCCGCGTGCAGGAAGCTATTGATCAAGCAACGACTGGAAGAACGGTTATTGCAATCACTCACCGCCTGTCAGCTGCCAAGAATGCGGACAACATAGTAGTTATGAGGCACGGGAAGGTTGTTGAGCAAGGCACTCACTCGGAACTACTCTCCCGGGAACGAGGCGAGTATGCAGATCTCGTTCGCCTACAGCAGTTGACAGTGAACAGCCAAAATGACGATGACATAAAGACAACCGAAAGCAGCTCAACGGAAGTTGCTTGCGCGTCTACCTCTCACAGCAGTTCCAATAACGCGACTGAGGTACATATTTCAGAGAAGAAACCCGCAGTGACTGAAAAAAGCCCAGCCGGTCCCGAAGGAGAAGAACAGGTAGAAACAGGAGAAAGTGAAGAGGAAGGAGACGAAGGCTCTGTCTTTAGGTTCATGGGATCATTGTTCAGGCCTTACTTGGTAGTGCTGCTTATTGCTCTCCTTGGCGTGATTGTTTTCGGAGGTGTACAGCCTGCTTGCGCTGTCATCTTCGGCAACACCATTGGGAACTTCAGTCCCTGCAAATCCGCGAGCCATATATTATCATCCGGCCATTTCTTTGGGCTGATGTTTTTCATCCTGGCAATTATAGCATTCTTCGCCAACTTCGTCAGCATCTCCTTCCTGGGATGGTTATCGGAGAAGATCCAATTTACTGTTCGCGTCCTCAGTCTTCGATCTTTATTAGGACGGGATCGACAATGGCACGAGTCGGCTGGAAGAAGTCCAGCGCAGCTTCTGTCTATGATTACCAAAGACGGTAGTGCCATAGGAAACTTGACCGGATCAACGTTGAGCTCCATTCTCGGAATTCTGGTTAACTTGATAGCTGCCATCGTTATGTCTCACATCATCGCATGGCGAATTGCTCTGGTCTGCCTGGCCACCCTACCTTTGCTCATTGGTTCCGGAATCATGCGGGTAAGGTCGCTGGTTAGCTTTGAACAGCGACACGGAGAGGCCTTCGCTAAGTCTATTTTTATTGCTGTCGAGGCTGTCGACTCCTTCCAGATGGTCTCTGCTTACTCTTTGGAAAATGAGATTCTGGGAACGTACCGTCGGTCGCTACACGGCCCCATCAAGGAAATCACCCTGCAAAGTGCCTATGCGACATTTTGGCTGGCAGTTGCGTATGCGATGGGCACGTTTCTCTACGCACTTGCTTACTGGTGGGGTACCAAGCAAGTTATTGACGGGAACTACACCCAGACGCAATTCTTCATTGTGATGATATCACTTCTGGTTGGAGCACAGCTATGGACCACCGTGTTTACGATGGCACCAGAAGTCTCGCAAGCCCGCGGTGCGATTGCTCGTATATCAAAAGTTGTGAACGAAGGCTCGAGCAAGCCTCCTGTATTAGAAGACTACAAGGACGACGATTCATCAGACAGCGATGTTGAGAAGACTGCCGACAGCAAAAGAACAGCATTATTATCGGCACCTGACAGTCCTAGTGCTGGTACCAGTGTGGCTTTCAGAAATGTCCATTTTGCCTATCCTGCTCGTCCCGATTCCCTAATCCTTCGCGGTCTTAATATGAGCATCCAACCAGGCCAATTTGCGGCCATTGTTGGACCCAGTGGTGCGGGGAAGTCGACGATTGTCTCTCTGATCGAACGTCTTTACTACCCCAAAGCCGGTGCAATCGAAATAGACGGCCGTGATATATTGAGAAGCGGCGGGACCGAATTTCGCGACAAAATCTCCTATGTACCACAAGACAGTGTACTGTTTGAAGGAACAGTCCGTTTCAATGTTGGCTTAGGTGCACGACCAGACCGCGAGGCAACAGATGAAGAAATCAGAGAGGCATGTCGACTGGCAAGCATCCACGATACGATCATGCAGTTGCCACAAGGATATGATACCTTGGTTGGCGCAGGCCACGGCCAGCTATCCGGAGGACAGAAGCAGAGATTGGCGATTGCGCGAGCCTTCGTCCGGAAGCCTCAACTACTATTGCTGGATGAATCTACCAGCGCACTGGATGCAGAGTCCGAACGTCTTCTACAGGAAGGTCTTGATCGAGTGAAAGCACGTGGAGATGTCACTATGATTGCCATTGCACATCGTCTATATACTATCCAGAAGGCGGATGTCATCTTCTTCATTGACGGGGGTCGCTGTGTTGAACGTGGAACCCATGCTGAGTTGATGAGCCGGAGTGAGGCGTATCGCATCAATGCTCTGCACCAGACGGTTGATCATTGAGATATTTATTTTATGTGCATATGATAGAAGATGTCTTCGTCTCTTTGGGTCAAGTTTGCGGTCTGTGAATTTCTTGGTATTTTCTTGTAATTATACACAAATACATACATACGGCATTACATTCAGGACTCGGATTTGTAAGTAAATTACAGTACCCTAGTACCAAGGTAGACATTGCCGTCATGTATAATACGCCGTACAGTAATACGTGAATACCGAGCGTACAGTACAATAGTAGTCAGACCACAGAGATCTCCAGCTATTTCAATCTTCTCATACCTCGGAAGTTCTTCTCTTTCTAAGTTATTCACCATAAGGAATTTTAACCTCCAGAGCAGCCGTTAAAATGGCACCGAATAGCGCATCCCGGCGACTTCCATACGTCTGTCTCCCCGAACCCTATAATACTCGCTATCAATTGAACGCGGTATCACAGAATAGCTCCAATCGAAGCTTCAAGCTGGTTCTCTCCGACAGACAAGAGAGTAAAGGACAACTTCCCCCGGAGCCTCTTCACAATGAATCCATCACGTTCACCGAACCTACTTCCATTGACCAATCGAAGATCCTCGCGGATTCGGATAATACTCAATACGCAATCGCGCAACGAGTGCCGACAGTCTCCCTTTCATGGAGCTCAAACGGGGCTCCTACCGTGGGCCAAATATGGGCTATCGTCTACGCCATTGTCTCACTAAGACCCGACCTTGAGACGTTCACAATGGGCTTGTTCGGCAGTGGAAAGGATACCCTGACCGAGGAATTGCAGGCGGTCGGTCTAGCCAGGGCACATCCAAGACCTTCTACTACACCTCGTCGACAGGGTCATCCTGCTCCGGAGACATTTAACCCTGCAAACTACCCGCTTGTCGTATCGCCAGGAGTGTTTTGGCAAGGCGCCGGTTCTCCCTTCGGTCCCCGACCGGTCTGGGTGGCCAATCCTAATCTTCACAGCTATTCTCGGCGTGCGGTCAGTGATTACCCGCTTCGACCTCAGCAATACACTCTTACCACCAAGCTCGCCGAACCGCAGGTGCACACGCATCATCCTGTGCGCCCAGCTAAGCCCAGTCCTGGGTCGCTGATCTACAGTCGGTACATTGCGCATTTGGACGAGTTCTTCTCCATGGATCTGCTGGATTATAGGAATCCGCTGCATTTGCAGCTCTTCCACGAGTGGCAGAATGATCCGCGTGTGGCCAAGGGGTGGAATGAAACCGGGACTCTAGACCAGCATAGGGAGTACCTCCGGAAGATTGACGAGGATCCGCATCAGATCGCAGTGCTTGCTAGATTCAACGATAATTACTTCGCTTATTTTGAAGTGTATTGGGCCAAGGTGAGTCTCTTAATTTCAACGTTTTAATTGACGAAACCTCTAACAAAACTATTAGGAGAACCATCTTGGTGCCTACTACGACGCCGGCGACTATGATCGGGGTCGGCATTCACTCGTTGGCGATGCGCGCTTCCGTGGCGCACACCGTGTTATGGCCTGGTGGTCGAGTTTGATCCACTACATCTTCTTGGATGACCCGCGGACACAGTACGTTGTGGGAGAGCCCAAGTACGTGAATGCTACGGTGTTGGCGTATGATTTCGCACACGGGTTCAATGTTGAGAAGTTGGTTGATCTGCCGCATAAGCGATCTGCGTTCGTTAGATGCCATCGGGACAAGTTCTTCCAGCTTTCGCCTTTTGGCTTTGATGAGGATAGCGTGGATGAAGGAGGGAAAGTCAAGAGCAATCCGGATCGGATATTGAAGTTGTAAATTATGTATGATACTGTCTGTCACTTAACTTGATACAATACATACACGGTACTTTGTACAGTTGCAATAAATAAAATACATTACAGTACCACAGAAATAATACGTTGGTGATCTGCAAGACCCACAGCGGGTCAGATAAGATTGTCGTGTGCCTTCTCCGCCCGCTCCGTTCCTATTGGAGAATGCACACCGTACCGAAGCACATGACGTATAACACTCCGGAATTATCAGATCGGCGAGAAACCGGAGGTCTTCTCGGTCTTCCCTTTTCTTGGAAAATATGTAAAGTATCAGAACTAAAATAAATGCCGTTCCGGATCATGCAATTGTCAGGTTCATACGGAGTACTTCGCTTCAGTAACCTTGGTCCTTGCCACTCACGTACTCCTTGGTAACGACTTTTTTGACTCTGACCGAGGTCCGCGTGGCGCGCAGTCTGGAAGCTAGTTGGATTTGGAATTGGGCTGGACTGGAAAAGAGTTGCCTCGGAACTTTGTCGAACGAGACGGTGACCGGTCAACGCTCTGGCATTAATCGTAACGTCAATTACCTACACCTCAACGTTGTTTATACCAAGTCTGAATTTCCCCGGGATCGAATTATTGTCATTCATCATGGCGGCGACGACAGGGTCAAAGGCACCTCTCATTGCTGAGTATCCTCCGCAGAGAGTCGCGTGGACGAAACGGGATGTACTCCTCTTCGCGTGTTCGATTGGGTGCAGTCCAACAGATCAATTGCATTACCTCTATGTGCGAATAACTCCATATCCCAATGCCTCTTCATTGTCATGTTAAGTCGAGTAGAACCTGATCTAACACTTTCCGTAGGAGAAACATCCAAATTTCCAAATGTTCCCAACTTATCCTATTGTCCTGAGTACGTCCTGTTCTGCATATACAATTCCAATCTCTACCTAAGTCTTATCACCGAATGAAACGGCTGGACTGGACTGAGACATGAAATCCGAGTGAACGTACCCTCCGTCTTGCTTGTTCTGTAGCCTTCAAATACGACAGCTCTGAAGTCGTCGATTTCCTCGAACGCAACAATAGCAATAACAATAATAACGCTCCCTCCGTCCCCCTCCCCGGTCCCAAGTTGGACTGGAGTCGTGCCGTTGATGGCGGTCGCCGGATTCGAATCTATCGACAACTGCCCACGACTAGCGCTGCACTTTCGCCTCCTCCGTCTTGGGAGGTGCGGTCGAGGGTTTTGGGTGTTTATGATAAGGGACCCGGGAAGGGGACTGTTATGGAGAGGGAGCATGCGGTTGTTAATGCGGTGACTGGGGAGGTGTTTACGAAATCTTGGGAGAGCGCTTTCTTTTTTAGGACGGGGGGCTGGGGTGGGGAGAGAGGTCGGTGCATCTATACATGTTTACGCTGATTCTCATGGAGTCATGGAGTGGTTTGCTGATTTCCGGCGGTTGGTATAGGGCCTCGAATTCAACGGTTTCCGGCTCCTGTCTCGAGGATTGAGGATGTCAAGGAGTCTTTTCAGACAACCCCGCAAAGTGCTTACATCTACCGGTATATGATTAGGGCTTTTCTTCACGTGAGATTGGTTAATGCTAACAGTTAATTTCTTCCAGTTTGAACGGTGACTACAACCCTCTCCATGCCTCTCCCGATGCTGGAAAATCCCTTGGCTACGACGGTATCATCATCCATGGACTCTTTACCTGGAACGTCGTCGCGCAGGTCGTCTTGAAGCACTACCACGGAGGAAAACCGAAGAGCGATGTGAATAGTAGCAAGCTCCTCAGTTTCGAAGCTAGATTTGCTTCCCCGATTAAGCCGCTGGATAAACTTGATATTTCTCTCTGGGATATGGGGCTTCTAAGTGGTTCGGGCGTTGCTGAGTGGAATAGAGAGCAGGAGGAAGAGGGGACAAGGACGGAGGGGTTTATTCGGGAGGTGCAGTTTGTTGTTAGGGTCGGTGATAGGGTTGTTTTGTCTGATGGGAGGGCGTTGCTGGAGGTCACTGGGATGGAGCAGTCTAAGTTATGATGCTATCGTATATTCATTATTATAACATTTTAAGAGTTCCAGATAGTTTTCGATTATCCATTGTCTTGATGCATAAATACTTATATACCAAACTCCGTATATACACAAACATAAAAAGAGAAGACTTTTCAAGAATATTCAATAACATAACACAACTTTACAATCTTGCGCGTGTTTCGGCCGTCCTCCCACTCACAATAATCGAGTCAAGAATCTCGCCTGCACGGACAGCTAGGACAGAGAGAAGGGTATCACTAAGCTATGTGGTTGTTAGCCCTAACTCAATCAACCTCGTAAGGGACTACTGAAACTCACCCCATGTGTACCTTCACAAAACCCCTGCATCCAAACACCAGCATCACGACGTACCGACCCCGGATGGAAGCGTAGACGGTAATTTCGCTGCACCCACTCCTCCTCGCTCGACACCATTAAGGGTTTCAAATCCCTTAAAATACCATCAATCGGGCTCCGACGATACCCCGTAGCAAAAATGACAAGATCGTATGCGTCACTGTTAGCAATCTGGCCAGTTTGCATATCCCTGAGCTGGAGACGAAGACGGCGATCTGATGGTGTCTGCTTGTTTGCTGATACTTCTTCCATGCCGCATACCTCGCGGTTCGCGAGTAGGAACAGGGTCCAGTCACGAGGGTTGGGCTTGATGAGTTTTTGGCGGTAGAGCTTTTCGTAGACGGCTTCGATAAGGGGCAAGCGGACGACGCTGTAGTTGGTGGCTTTGTTTTTAAGTAGGGTTTTCTTTCGCGAGACGGGGTCAAGGGCGTAGAAGTTATCAGTGCTGTCGGGGTCGAAAATTTCGTTTACGCTGTCGTTCTCGTTAGCGGTATGATATCATGTAGCTTAGGGTACTGATAAATCAACTTACAATGGGCTATCATCACTCGGTCGTAAGGCCGAATCCCTGAAGATTAGGCTAGCGCGGGAGTTTGGAAACCGGGATTGGACATCTTCGTATATCTCGACGGCACTCTGGCCACCGCCAATGACTGCGACTCGATACGGGGCAGCAACGTCGGGGAGCTTGTTATGGATCTCGTGCATATATTGAGACGAATGGATAATCTGTCTCTGACTACCATCAGAGAGACGTAGCGACTGCTTCAAACTCTCCGGAATCGCCATCTCCCCACCATTCGCGACAATCACATGCTTCGCAGAGAGACGTTGCGTCTCCCTCGACCCAACCTGGCGAGTTGTCACCGTGAACTGCCCAATCGCATCAGCCTTAGACCCAGCTGCAACACCCCGCACCGACAGAACCTCCTGCTCGTACCGCACCCAGTGGTCGAAGTGCGACGCGCACCATTTCATGTAATCATTGAACTCCTCCCGGAACGGCATATGCGTGGAGAGATTGATGAAATGGGCCAGTCGGTCTTTCTGATGCAGGTAGTTGACAAAGGTGAAATGCGAGCGCGGGTTGCGGAGTGTTGCTAGGTCTTTCATGAACGAGATTTGCATCTTCGATCCGGGCAGTAGCATGCCCGTGTGCCAGCCGAATTCGGGCTGTTTCTCGAGGAAGAGGACTCGTGTTTGGGTGGCTGATGGGTGGTTTTCTTGGTTTTCGCGCAGAGCAATGGCTATTGCTAGGGCTGCGGGACCGAAGCCGATGCAGAGGATGTCATATTGGTCGTTGTCCGGGTTGGTTTTGGGGGTTGCTTTGGTTGGGGGATGATGGTTGTTCATCCCGATGCTGGTCGTCATGGCGTTTTTCTTCTCTTCTCTTCTCTTCTCTTCTCCCTTCT
>HG983355.1:351387-398677 GCA_900006255.1 Xeromyces bisporus
GGTGATATGCAACGGAATTGAGTTCTAGAAGAATAAACGAAGAAGACAAAATAAAATATAAAAGTAAAAATAGGATTTATTTAGTCTCTTTACAACTGTTACCTGCAAGTATAGTGTAACTGTCCAGTAGGTAGTCGTATGTCTGTGACTTCAGAATCACAACTTCAACTCCGGTTACAGTCCAGAGCACCACACTTGCAACTGGGAATCATTGGCCGGTTACAGCAATAATAATACGGCCCCATCGTGCGTCTTACATCGCGCTGCTGTCTCGGAAGCGACAGGGCTAAGGACGGACTCGCGTGGGATGACTTGCTCGTTTTCTCCCGAATTCGGACATTAATTCAATCCGGAAAAAGATCATCAGATAAGATGGCGTTATGTAATCTGCACCCGGAGACCCGGGATATGAAATCGCGTGATGGTAATTTTAAAATTTATCTGATCGACCCGCCGACGCCTGATTGGCCGGCTCCCCTGTCTGTAATCTATAGCGGGTCTGTAATCTTTCGTTAGTCGATACGGTATTGTGTCCTGAGGGGCATCGGATATATCACAGTCCACTTCTGCCGATGTTCATTATTCCAACAATTCGATGACGATGGTTATGTTCAAATGGTTATGGTTGCAACTTGACGGTTCTTCTTGATCGAGACCTTTTTCTTCTCTTTCTTGGTTTCCTCGGTTTGCTTCTGGTCTATGGAACGTCGCGTCGAGAAACCCCGTTCTCGCTGGTTTTCTTCATTTCCTTGAGTAATAGCTATTATTTACGGAGTAGTAACCGGAACGAGAAGCTCAAGTTGCGGGTTTTCAAGGATAGCGTCCTCATTATTATTATCGCTACGGGGTAGCAATTGACCCGTTAAAGTCTCATTCTCTGACTTTCACAGATCTCCTCTCAATTCGTATACGTCGCGCGCAGGAAGCGGAAGTCTCTATCTAACTAGCAGAGAGAGAGAAAGAGAGCAAGAAGAGACAATGGCAGAGATCAAAAAGGGCTCATCTCCTACGCCAGTCGACAGGTTACAGCAGACCCTCAATCACCTAGGACCAGCGCCAGCTGTACGGCAACAATACCGCGAAAAAGCCAAACAACAACCGCAATTGTCAATTGTCCACGGTCCCGCAGAGTCGCCGCTATGGGAATTGACGCTGGGAGAATTACTTGAACATCAGTGCCTGCAACACCGGAACGATGAGTGTCTCGTCGTGTCGTGGACGAATACCAGATGGACCTATGGGCAGCTACTGACGGAGAGTCAACGACTAGCTCGTGGTCTTGTCGCGAAGGGTGTTCGGCTGGGTGACCGGATTGGGGTTATGGCTGGGAATTGCGAGCAGTATGTTTCGTTGTTCTTTGCGGCTGCTGCGGTTGGGGCGGTTTTGGTGGTTATCAATAATAATTATACCTTGACGGAGTTGAAATACGCTTTGGGGCATACTGGTGAGTCGTCTTCTCTATGGTGATGTCAGCCAAAAACTGACCAATACATCTTCTGATCAGGCTGCAAACTTCTCTTTATTGCGCCTCAGATTGGGCGACGGTCATTGAGCGATGTTGTGGAGGACTTGTTAATATGCTCAGCGGGCGCATCGCAAACTCTTCCACACTTGGAGGAAATAATCATGGTGCGCGGTCAATATGGAGGCATTGCAACCTATGACGATGTCGTTCGCGATGGTCTTGCGATACCGCTTAGTCGTGTCCATCAGCAGTCCAACTTGGTCAGTCCCTACGACGTTTGCAACCTACAGTTCACTAGCGGGTCGACTGGGAATCCGAAGGCGTCGATGTTGACACATTAGTATGTTTTGTTCCATCATTCACATCGATGTGAGACGTGAGAGAGACTGACTTTGGTAATAGTAACCTCGTCAACAACTCTCGTTTCATCGGTGACCGCATGAACTTCACATCCTCCGATGTCCTCTGCTGTCCACCACCACTATTCCACTGCTTCGGCCTCGTCCTGGGACTGCTGGCATGCATTACTCATGGAGCCAAAGTCGTCTATCCAGGCGACACATTCAGTCCCCAATTGACCTTGGATGCCCTTCACCAAGAACAATGCACAGCCCTCCACGGTGTACCGACAATGTTCGAGGCTATTCTCGCAGCACCACAATCATCATCATCTTCTTCTTCTTTTTCTTCGTCGCAAACCCGACCCCTCCCCCCTCCCCGCCTCCGAACCGGTATCATAGCCGGAGCTCCCGTCCCCCGTCCCCTGATGCGCCGTCTCCTCAACGAACTCAACATGACCGAGTTCACCAGCAGCTACGGCCTCACCGAAGCGTCACCTACATGCTTCAACGCACTCACCAACGACACAATCGACTGTCGCCTCTTAACCGTCGGCAAGGTCATGCCCCATGCCAGTGCGAAGATCATCGACCCCAAAAACCCTCACCGCACCGCGCCCGTTGGCGAAAAGGGCGAGCTCTGCATCGCCGGCTACCAGGTGCACCAGGGGTACTGGGAGAATCCCGAGAAGTCGGCGGAGACGCTCCTCCGCGACCATGCGGGAGTGACGTGGCTACGCACCGGCGATGAGGCGGTGTTCGATGCTCTTGGCTATTGCTCCATCACCGGTCGGTATAAGGATATCATTATCCGCGGTGGTGAAAATATTTATCCGTTGGAGGTTGAGGAGCGGCTTCTGTTGCATCCCAGGATCACTAGAGCAGCGGCGATTGGCGTGCCTGATAGGCATTATGGGGAGGTGGTGGCTACCTTTATCGAAGTGACGGATGCGGGTGGTGATGGTGGTGGTGATGGTGCTGACAAGCTTTCAGCGGAGGGAATTCGGGAGTGGACGCGGCAGACGCTTGGTCGGCATAAGTCTCCGGCGTATATCTTCGTCTGTGGGAGTCACCCGGTGTTGCCTAGGGTTATTCCGCAGACGGGGAGTGGGAAGATTCAGAAGCAAAAGTTGAGGGAGTTGGCTAGGGTTTTTATGGAGAGGGAACAGGGAGCGATTTTGAAGTGAAGGTTTGCTTTGTTTTGTTCCTGTTTATGCTGCATAAATGTGTATAAAAGTATACAAATGTACATGTACATACATAACTAGTTTATCCATGTGAATATTTCAGTAGTGTCATTTACTGTGTAATGTAAATTACCTCTATTTACATACACGTATGTATCATACATGTTAAAAATACGGAATGAAACAATACAAATGATACATCGATTGAAAATTACGGCCGGAAATCTATTACGTAGTTACCCCACATGCAACTTTAGATCTGATTGATAAATAACTCTCCGTTACCAAATGTAACCTAACTTTTTCGGGAAGTCTCGGCACGATCAGATAAGTCTCACCACGGAGTATACGTAGGTAACCAGGTATACTGTAGTGGTGACACGTTCTAGAAGAAACAATATACAACATTGTACCGCACAGAATGATCCAAGGTATGGGATGTAAGAATGTCTCTGGCTTTACAGAACTGTACAATGTAGAACCGATGCGTGAAGACTTCCCATTCATTATTTGGCTCCTCTCCAAGATGGATATCCCTTGGCCCTCCATTCCTGAAAGCTCATCCCACCCGCTCGCGCAGGCATTCTTACCATCAGAGGCACCTCTACGTCCTCGTTCGTCCCGAGGACTTCAGCCTTATGGACAATTGTCTCGGGGAGAGCTTCGAAACCATTTTTTTCGTAGAAGAGTTTAAGGGGAGGCGTAGATTCCAAGTACATTGGTAACGACAGTTGATCGACGAGCTCTTTCTGCCAGTTCACAATGGCGGTCCCGGCTCTTCGATTCTGACATTCCGGCTTCACTGCAATGACATGACAGTCTGTTCGGAAAGAAACGAAAAGTCAGTCTTGGGGATTGACAGGCACGAAAGAACAGGTGTGGAGTTAGTTGGTTTCGACTCGACATTGACGTACAGATGTAGGGTCTGCCTCCCCAGATTTTCTCCCTCATCTCCTCCAGCGGGTTCACGATCTTCTCCGCTCTTTCCCTTTCTTCCCCTTGTAGCCAGATCACGCCCGGGTTCTTCCGCTGTTCGTCGCTTCGCTCGTTGAGATAAATGTCCATCAAGGCCATCCCCACGATTTCACCGGTGTCGGTGTCGATGCATTTGAAGTTGAATTGATCCGTGCTTGTATGCCACCAATTCACGGTGGCCGTGACATGAGCTTGGCGGAATTCCGGCGTGTTAACTTGACCACCTGGGAATAGGATATCGAGGAGCAGGGCATTCTGGGGGTTCGCTGAAAAGGCGGAGAAGTAGGTGTCATAAATGGCGAGGATGTCGGGGATCAGCGCAGGGAGCACGGCAAAGGGCATGACGTTCAGCTATTTGATAGGTAGACCGTAGCTGATGAGGTCTTTGTGCAGGATAGAAATGATCAACGCCAAGGACGGTGCGCAGAGAGTTAAAAAGTGATGGAAGATAAAAAAGTGGGCTGAAGTCAGGTATCGGATGAACACCGGAAGTTGGAACCTCCAGTCTGTCTACCTTTATAGTCCAACTCTGCCATGATACTTTTGTTTTTTCGAAAGCCCGGATTCTGGTGTCTAGATTCTGATGATTAGGATCTCTATTGGCGATTATTGATCGGTATTTATGGTCATGTCTGGGTGAGAACCTCGTCTCGAGAGTATAGAGCATTGTGGTACAGTACGAAGTGTGTGCAGTTATGTGTCACCAACCAGTCGGCTAATGTCTTCGGTTGCAGATCAGCCAGCTTGCCGAGTATGATCTTATTTGTCGATAAATCATCATCATTGCTTGTCGCAGTTTTTTTGTACCGGAGTCCAATGTGGCATACGTTGTAGTTATCCCGGAGTTCATACTCTGTACGGGTATATTTGCGTTATGATGATTGGAACAGGCCAACGAACACCATGTTCTTGTCATTAGTTCGCTTCTCGGATCTGGTTGAACCCGACCTACACCTACACATGTACGAGAAAAGACCCTGCACGCCGGTTCCTTATTTCTTCAATGTCGTCAAGCGTATGAGTTCAAGCCATAAATGATACAAATGGGAATGATATCTTGATTCGATCGACAAAAGCTGCTATCATACGGAGTACATGTAACTTACCGTATGTACTCTGCATAAGGACCCGCTACGGTATAAGGTTCATGCATAACTCACGCAGAATTCAAGCAGGTCCACCAAGAACTGGGTCAATTGCCAAAACAGGCTAGTCAATGGTCTAAACAGGTTAGATTATTTTCTGGATCTAGAGGAGTCCAGCTATTATTGGCTAGAAGTTGCAAGTTCAGCCAGCCAGATCGATGGATATTGGAACGGACCAGTAAAAAGCCGATATTTCTGCCCCAATGCACTCCGTATTAATAAAACCCGTCACGTGCAGCTGAAGGTTTCTTCCAATCATTTTGCCGATGTGATGTTCCTGAACCCGTAGCAGTACGGCTCTGGTACGGAATTCAAGGTTCTCTCTAGCATCCTCCGTACTCTCCTATGTGATAGATAGCAATTGTTTTTATTCTTGTACAACGTAGACAGAAAGAGAACTCGATTATTTCCATGACTCTGGCTGGGGACCATTAAATATGTAGTACGGAGTATCATTAGTCTGAAACTATAATAATAAATTATAAGATGTTCCTATCATCCGATCCGACCGTGAAGTGTCTTGTCCATCACACAGTCTGGAGTGCGTCCTCCTAATAATAAGCAAGCCCCTGACTTGTTTGTGCGCTGTTAAGAAGTTTTCCAATGGATGATATGATACTTCCACTTCTTCCTCTTGCAATTGAGTCTGCAAAAAGGAAGTAAAAGCAAAAGCAACAGCTTAGGAATTGTTTACTACTTTCTATTCTGTTGCTAAATTTGGATTTCCACACATTCCTCTTGTCTGGTTTGGAAATAATAAAATAACAGGGGAAAAAAAACCATACTGGGAACTGTGTCACAACTAACTCCCACTCTGTTGGGAAGAGCTGAGAGTCCCCTCCTCTTCTATCATACTACTACCACTATTATACACACACAACAGTCGCTCTTTTTTTTTTTTATTTCCTTTTCATGATTTCTCTCGTTTTCCCATCTTAATATTTGCATATAACTTTCTTAATGAATTCGTCGCCTTCCTTTCCCTAATAAGGTTGTTTTTTTTTTTTTTTTTTTTTTTTTTTCGCACGCATCGAATAGGGGACGCGTTCTGCTTGCTGCTCCCTTCTTCCCTGCTTAATTGCTGGGAATAATAATAATCACGGTCTTGCAATCTCCGAGCGCCAGCCAGGAGACTGCCGTCCGACTCGACTGGTGTCCGTCCTCCAAAGAAGCCAAACAACATAAGGAGCACTTATCCCTCCGTCAGATTCGTCCATTGAAGTTGTTGGTCCGTCAAAATGAGTTCTAGTGGTACGTCGTTACGAGAACACTCTCTAAAATGACTTTGCGACCGTATCGATGCTGAACGCTGAACCTATCAATTAACAGCAGCAGCCGCGGCCGAAAGTTCGGAGTCTGCGTCGGCGACGCCTGCTGACACCTCCGCATCCCCTACAAGCTCGCCAGAATCTTCATCTAGTCCGTCGGATTCTTCTTCCAGCCCAGCGGAAACCTCTTCCAGTCCGACGGAAAGCTCCAGCCCTTCTGAAACTCCAAGTCCTTCTGAAACCCCAAGCCCTTCCAGTTCATCGTCTCCTTCCAGTTCATCGTCCACTTCCACTTCATCGTCTCCTTCCAGCTCATCGTCTCCTTCCCCGACTTCCGAATCCCCTTCCTCTTCACCAAGCCCTACCAGCAGTCCTCCTTCCTCATCGTCTGTGGTCACGACCTTCACGTCATCCGCGACCCCTAGTGGAACCGCCAGTCCTTCCGTGGTCGTCGTGACGTCGACGGAAGCCGTGAAAGCGCAAGCCAGTCCATCCTCGACGAGTAGCTCCACCGGCACCGGTGCCCCTAGTATAAATGGGGCCAATGCTAAGGGCACGTCAAACTCCCATGGTCTTTCTTCTGGTGGTACGATCGCCGTCGCCGTCGTCGTGCCGGTCGCTGGTGTCGTGATATTCTTCTTGGTCGCTCTGTGGCTTTGGAAACGACGAAGGGCCGCAAAGGCTGCGGAAGAGGAACGAAGACAAGAGGTCGAAGATTATGGATTCAACCCTAACAACGATCCTTCGCTTCCTCCGGTCGGTATGGTCCAGGACGACACCTCTGGATATCGCGGGTGGGGAGCAACGTCGATCGGTCGCAATCCCTCCACCAACATATCCGGTGGTACCGGTGGATTGGCTCATTCTGACGGTGGAAGCAACCCCGGTTACAATCATGCGCCAACACCCAGCGACGAAACCATACAGTACTCCGACGGCTATGGCAGACCACTGTCGGGAGACATGGAGCCTATTGGTATTCTCGGTGCCGCCGCCCCTGCAGCTTCGACTAACCGGCACCCAAACATTAATCGTGGACCGTCGAATGCATCATCTGCGTATTCCATGGCAGATCGCTCAGATGGTTCGGAAGATAGCCACATGTCTCCGGCGCACCCGTCAGTTCAACTTTACGAGGACAACCCATTTTACAGTGAAGCACAACAACAGTACGGGTCGTACGGGGAAGGTCCGTTCGGGGACGGCCAACAACCCGTCATACGGGATGTGCAAGCACGGCGCAACACGCGGATAGAAAACCCCATAATCTTTCCAAAACAAGGAAATGCCGGCATCTCTCAGAACTTTTGACGAGGGAGAGTGACGTCTATCTCCCTTAGAACAGGTCCTTGTTGTCGACCTGGATAATTTTAGGCGGATTCTCTCGCCTTGAAAAGAAAAACTCTCTTCTTTGTCTTGCTTAAGCGGATTGATAGCATAGCAGGCTCTGGCAGGTATTTTCCCTCTTTTATTTTTTATTTTTTTGTTTCGCTTGCTTCTTCTTACTTCTTAATAAATACCTCTGTCTGTCCTATTCATCCTAGAATACCCTGCTTATTCCTGACAGCATCCTTCTCCTCACTGCATTTTACCCTTGTGGTTGATACACTCTTTTGTTTTCTTTTTGGATAACTTTTTTCGTTTTTGCTTGTTAACTGTTGCTTGCTATATTCTTCTTGGATAGAATTCTTCAACTATATCCACTGTCGTTCATACAATACTGTGTCTGTCCTTTTTTTTTTTTTTTTTTTTTTTTTCTTTCATTTTTCCTTTGCACGTGTCTGTTTGTTCTTTTCAAATATTATTCTGGTATATCGCCAACACCGCGAATTATTGCTTTGTCAAGTCAGAACATACACGTTCTGCATCCTGCTTCGTCCTCGTTACTGGTGCAAGCCCACACACAACGCCGAAGAAACTCCGTGTTGAATCTGGTGTGGGATTGGTCGAGTCATTCTTATTGACATCTACTTGAATGTACTGGGGAGACTTATGAGGATAGGATAATCCAATACCCCTATATATATACGAATTTTGCATGTATTTATTTTGGAATCTTTTGATCATTACTCTTGGAGCATATTCTTGACTCTTGTTTTGTGAGCATAAACGATGACTAATCATTGACTTCATAACGCAGCATAAGTCACCTGACCATAAGGCATATTCTGATTGGCTGCTGAAGAACATAAACCCACAAAAGCCGCTAAACCTTGTACGGCCGAAGAACATGAAAACGTGGTGCAGGCGAAGCCTGTCATTGGCCAGTTGGCAATTAAGGCTTTCCCAACTCTCGATCAATTTGCAGTGATCAACCACCCGCTACTGCACTACTTCTACTACCTACGGAGGAGGGACAACTGCACCTGCAGGTCTGATTCTGCACGCAAAAATTTCCATTCTTCGTTGCAACGTGACTTTTGCCAGACGTCGCGCTTCGTCTTGTCTTCTCGCGCATCTTCGATCCTGCCTTCGTTGGACCGGATTGCCTCGTTGCTGAGAAGTTACCAGCCTCTAGGTTACGCCGAAGTCGCAGTGTATACTCCGTACAGAGAAGCTGCCCAGACAGCTTAAATCGCCCTCTTTTCCGAGGGACGCCTTCCCTCGCCGCCGTTCTTCGAGTGTCGTGGCCCTGTCTATCGTCAACTGTCAAGGATTTGTCGTGTCCCTCAGTTACACTGCTTGTGTACCGTCCCGGACAAGACAAAATCGAGAATTCCAGAAGAAAATAGGCGGGATAAGCGGATTCATCGAGGAGAAACATACATATACATATGCCAACCGTTTGTCATACTGTCCTCCTCTACCCCGCGCGTTCTCAGCATCGATCTTCCCTCATCCCACTTTGTCTTCTTTACAACTACGTCTTTTGTTGTCTAGTCCTATCCGTCCGTGCTCCGACTTCCTGAAACTCCTCTTGCGAGTTGTCACTCCTGCGTCCGTTACGCCTGCAAACAACAACCGTTGATATTATCCTGGTCAAGTTACAAGCGTGATAGGTTACACCGTTTGATAGTGCAAGGGGAAGCTTCTTCTTGACAGTGAGGACTTGGTGCCTTTTCGCGCTCCTTTGGAGCTTGTGTGAAGATGTATGTCCTCGTTACCCGGTTTGCTTTCTGTTTTCTGTTTGCAAGGTCCACCTCGCAAATAGTCCGAATAGGCTGCTGGCATGGTTGTCACTTCTTTCATCTGACACCCGCGTCCCATCAGGAAATTCGGCAAACAGATTCAGCGAAGACAGCTCGACCTCCCCGAATATGCGGCGAGTTTCCTCAACTACAAGGCCCTGAAGAAGGTCAGCCCTTACCTCCGATTCCCTGCGCACTATGCTCGAAGTTTCCGACGGTTCGCTAATGGATCAACTACAGCTCATCAAACAACTTAGTGCAACACCCACCATCCCAGCGCAAAGTGCCGTTGGTGAGGCTCCCGATGGGCTCGACTCGCAATCTACTCTCCGTGCGAACAAAGAAGTGTTTTTCTTCCGTCTGGTATGCAGCGGACACTCCTCTCCGTGACTTATTACAGCTGAAGAAAGAAATTGTTAGTCCCAGTACTCATTACTGTTTCTTATCTGCAGGAACGTGAAATCGAAAAAGTCAATACATTTTATCTACAAAAAGAAGCCGATGTCCGTTGGTTCATTTATAGCTCAGTATTCATTGGTGGTGTTGCAGACAGCTGACTTCGAGCCCAGTTCTCTTTACGCTTAAGAGCATTACTCGACAAGAAGCGGGTGGTCCAATCGCGCGCAACCACGAGTTCCAAAGCTCCGGCAAATTTCTTAGCTTTGTTTGAAGGGTTCCAACAGTTTGACGGCGACTTGAACAAGCTCCAAGTAAGTTCTGCCGCATCTTGAGAATGCCACAAGGGTATCGTTCTCACAGCCAAATAAAAGCAATTTGTCGAGATCAACGAGACTGCAGTGTCAAAAATACTAAAGAAGGTTGGTCAAGCTCCGGGAGGGACAGAGAGAGATAGAAAAGAGAGAGAGAGAGAGAGAGAGAAATAAAAAAGCAAGCCCTAGGATTTCAGGCTTCGAGTTAGCTGACAAAGCCATAGTGGGATAAAACCTCAAAGGTCCGGTTAAACCAACCTATCGCTTCCCTCGTGGGCCTTGCTAACGACAGTTCCTAGTCCCGCATGAAAGAACTGTACCTTCACCGAGCTGTCGAAGTACAACCGTGTTTCAATAGAGAGGTCCTACGCGACTTGTCTGATCGTGCAACGACGGCCCGACTGGAACTTGAGGCATGGGCAGAAGGAGAGAACATACAATCTTACGCTGCACGCCCGTCGGACCGATTTGCTGCTATACAGCCTTATGGCGCAGATGAGGACGAACTGGAACTACAGGTTCTACAATCATCGACCACAGGAAATCTACAGACTCTACGGGAATGGATTGCGAAGCTCAAGCTATCTTCCGATGCTCGCGATCGCGCCACCCGTACATTCTTAACAGCCATAACCGGATACTCAGACGATGTCCTTACTCTCCTTTTGGATAGTGGACTTATTGACCTGCACGCCGAAGACGACATTAACGAACGAGATTGCCTGCACGAGGCGGCCATCTCGGGACGCTACATTGTCTTTGAAGCCGGCCTTGCAGCAAATGTCGATGTCTCGAGGTCCGATGTTTACGGCAGGATTCCCCTACACTATGCGTGTATGCATGGTCGAGTGGATATGGTGCGGCAACTTCTGGCTGTCGGCCCCCATACGGTCAATTTGATGGACCATGATAATTTCACGCCGTTGATCCATAGCATAGTCAAGTATCAGCTGGCTTGCGCGGAATTACTTCTCCAAAGTAACGCGCGAATTGATCCAGCCACAGAGTCGGATCATATCCCGCTGAATTTGGCGTGCCAATATGGTTTCATCCCAATAGTGAAGATGCTTCTCGAAAGGGGGGCCCGTCTGCTTCCAGATGCAGAAGGTCTTTACCCCCAGCATATGGTTGCTCGTTCGTCTCAATCGCCGGAACTACTATTGCTTCTCAAACAGCACGGTGCAGATTTAGACCAGAGGGATAAGCTATACCAATGGACGCCACTTTTCCACGCAGCAAGTGAAGGTTGTGTGAATTGCTTGCGTACACTTCTCGAATTAGGAGTGGACGCTGAAGTCGTGGATGAGAAAGGTCTCCCCGCAATGTATTATGCTGCGTGGGAGGGGCATTTGGAGTGCATGTTGCTTCTCTGGTCGAAACGTACTGATACCAATATCACACAGAGGCCGTTAGATGTACTTAACAGCCTGAAATTGGCAGAGTCGCAGGTGACCTCTGACACGGCACCTGCTGATATGGAGATTGCTGATGGTATTCCGGATCTTTCGTTGCCGCCTCCTATAATACCTCTAAGACGCTACGGTCACAACTTTCTGGACAAAAAGGTCTTTGTCCAAATATTATTTGAACAGGGTAATAGCCCTGGTTCAATAGTGTTCGACCAAGCAGAGCGATATCCCGCTGCTCGATTGACCATATCATCCAAACTTTCCGACCTAATTCCCCGCAGCATCATCCTTCCTATCCATGAAGAGTCGCGGATGATATCGTTTCAGGTTGACAACTTGGACACTTTTGCCGTTGACTTTGAGATATTTCCCACCTTTGGTTCGAAAGTTATCGCAAAGAGTGTCGCTTTACCAGACGTATTCAGGGCCGAGAGGTCAAGTGCAGGCGCATGTTCCTTGCCGCTCTTTGACCCTAGGTTACGGTCAATTGGTCAATTACGTTTCAACTACCAGGTTATCAAGCCTTATGCTGGTGAACCTTTGGAGATTACCCATTTCGCGACGTACTGGAAGGCAACGAGTGCGCTCGACTCCGAACACAATGGCCTGGTTACAGGATCAAGCCTTACAGGCGATTACGTCCAGCTCTTTGTGCAATTGACCTGGGACAGAATACCTGTTCTTTATCCGCAGTTCACAATAAACCACCACGGGATCGAAATACCTATCTGTCGCCTGACCTATGATGAATTCCAGAAAGTCGGTGTCGAAAGAGGTGTGGACAAGGCAGATATCGTGCAATTTTTGCACAACCATGGCGTCGAGGACATGGTGCAAACCCATCGGCTTCTTGCTTCATCGTATTTCTCGTTGCGAGAGGTTCTCCAGCAATTGCCCGTCGGCATCAATGTCAATATATCTATTCTTTACCCATCGATTTCCGAGGAGCATAAATTGGACATGACTTCCATGGCCGACATCAATAGCTTTGCCGATGCGATTCTCACGGATGTTTTTGACCACGCACGCGATGTGCGAGATAAGAACCCGGATTTCATGCGCTCCATCGTCTTCACGTCGTACAATCCGAACATCTGTACCGCTTTGAATTGGAAACAACCTAATTGTATGTCATACGAGCTCCAGCTCCTTACGCTCTGGTTACAGGAAGGAGTTTTTACTGACTTTCTATTAGATCCCGTTCTTTTGTGCAATGATCTTGGACAGATTCGAGACCTAACTCACAACGTGGGTTCTTTACCACTTGTCAATAGCAGTGGCCGTGCATCTATGTCTATTAAGGAATCGGCGCGAATTGCACAAAGTAACAACTTCATGGGAGTAATATGCCGGTCCAGTCTCCTGGTACGTTATTTTCTCCTTCAATTCAATTGCCCCCATCTGTTCACTTGGGCAATGGCTTGTCAGTTCGTCTGGCAATTTTTGTATTTCTCCACATAATGGACCTTCTGTTTGCTTGCTTACATATGTTCCTTTTATTACAGAACGTTGTGCCGGCTCTGGTAGAAACCATTAAAGAACTGGGGCTTGTCCTGGTGGCCGATACCTCTGATGAAACGCAACCGGCCCGAAGCGAGGTCCTCGCGGCAACGAATGCGATGGGCATAGCGGCTGAATGGGCATACCGAATGCCTGCGGGTGTTAACGGCGTGATGAAAGCTAACGGCATTTTGAGGTTCAACGATATGATTGATATGTGATTATTAGTAGTCCTGATGGACGATTGCCTAACGTATATACATTATTTTTATGTGACTGTTGTTGCCTTTGGTTGGCGTTCTTCGTGTTATCAAACTGGGACGATGAGGATACCGGTCAATCCTATTCAATTTGGTGTATTTTATGTCTTCAAAGTATGATAATGATATGCACCTGGTCGTGCATTCTCTCCAAATACTTCTCATCAGGAGCAATAGCCCAATGATCGAATCGGATATGAGAGGGCCTCTAGATCCTAACAACTATTGTACATTATGACAATAAATATATACAGCATTGGCAACGCTATGCTATGCAGTAAAAAGCGAGCGGAGTATGATAGTTAACGAATCCTCGTATTTCAAAGCCAACGGAAGCAAGGTTAGTAATATGTACGACGCTCCCGGCAGCATAGGCCTAGTAGCATGACAGACTCTGAGCATGCTACGAGCTCTTCGGTCTCCGTTTTCCAATGTTCCATCCCCAGCTCCTCAAGACCTTTACGACCTTGGGAGTAGCAGCTGCGGTCAACGGCACTCGGACGAAAATGAAGCTTTTGTGGATTGCATATGCGAGAGCAATTTGTGTCCATATACCTGCAAGTGAGACAAACTTCGTGAGTAAAGTCGGTTCCTTCAGTTCAGCGTGGTAGTATCCAAACTGACTATATCATGTTATATGGAAAAAGAAACGCGGAAAATGAAATAACATACTCGCTTCTCCTTTACTCTTCCCATTCTTGCCAGATTCATGCCCAGATTCGCCGTTAGCGGTCTCAGCGTGCTGGTCTCCCGTTGTTGACCCCGTCTCCGTACTATGTCCAGGCCAGAGCGCATAAAAAGCTTCTTTCACAGAACCCACAATGACATGTTCAAGATGGCCGATTCGCTCCGACCCGAAGTAGCGCACAGCGGCGAAACAAAGCGGGAAATCCAATGCCGACAGCAGTAGGTAGACGCCTAGTGCTGACCAGCCATATTCGCGAGATAGCTTGCGCAGCCGTTGGGAGAGAGATGCGGGCTCTGTTGAGGACGACTTTTTGTTGTTGGTGTTTTGTCTACTCGAATTGAATCGTCGGGACGGTCGTGCTTGTCTGCACCACGGCCGAATGGCGGGTCGGCTTCCCAGGTTTCGGATCGAGGAGAATTGACGGCTCCAAGTGTTTAGGGTTGGGGGATTGGTTGTTGTTGTTGTTGGGTGTTTAATGGTGAGGTTTGGAGGGAGATGGGCCTGGTTCTTTGCGACGGGTGCTTGGCGGAGGAGTTGCAATGGGTGTGCGAGGAAGCGATATATTGTGGGATTGCGCGGAGGCATCATGCGCTGTTCTCGCCTTGTATCTAAAGCGGTTGTTGGAGTTGAGGAAAGGAATTGATAGTATATTCAGCGGAAGAAGTCAACTTCCCGGGCAATCCGGAGGAATTCCGTTTGGCACCAAGAGAGGCCGGCGTAGAGGAAATGCGGGATTCTGGCTAATTCCTAGTTGGACCAGAGAGCGAGAGCAATACCTAGCAACTAGGAGAACCCGCAAGGCAATGCGAAGTGAGAAAGGATGAATTGGATTGAATCATTTCATCGGCCGAAATAATAAACATGTTGGAGAAGCGTCAGCTGACTAAGACAAGCCCTCGATCTTCGGACGGAATTAAATCCCCCCCAAAAAAAGAACGCCGACGAGGTCAATATTATCAACGACGCCCTCACCAACCAACCCCAGCCATGTCACCGCGTCTATGTCGGAAGCTGGTTCAGCTTCCTCTCTCTCGCCTGAGTGTTCAGTCGACAGCAGCGACGGTAAAGGTGCCCGTCCGGACATTCGGGATTCGATCAGTGACTCCCCCGAAACACCACTTCGACCACTTCAATGCCGGGCCAGATCTGCCGCTCCTCAAGTCAACCCGCCTAGCAGCTCTCAAGCGCAAGGAGTACACGCTGCCGCCCCGAACCGGCGCCGTTGCAATCAAGAAAGGCATGACGGCCATTTTCGACCGCGAAACGGGCCGGCGCATTCCTTGTACCGTCCTGCAACTCGATCGGGTCGAGGTTCTAGCCCACAAGACGCTCAAGCAACACGGCTACTACGCCGTGCAGGTTGGCGCCGGCTGGAGACACCCGAGTAACATCACTAGATCTCTACTGGGCCACTTTTCGGTCAATGGGGTTTCGCCGAAGCAGCATATTTACGAATTCCGAGTTAAGGATGAGAGTGGTCTGTTGCCCGTCGGACAGTCGATTATGGCCGATTGGTTTCAGCAGGGTCAGTATGTTGATGCGCGGTCGAATTCGAAGGGGAAGGGTTTTGCTGGTGTCATGAAGCGTCATGGGTTTGGTGGTCAGGACCGCAGTCATGGTGTTAGTTTGACGCATCGTTCGATGGGGTCGTCTGGGCCCGGTCAGGGTGGTGGATCGCGTGTGTATCCTGGGAAGAAGATGGCTGGGAATATGGGCAATGAGCGGAATACTGTTCAGAATTTGGAGGTCTTGATGGTTGATCGCGATAGCGGCGTTGTCGTGGTGAAAGGTATGCATGCTTCCTTTGCCTTGGGCTGGCGTGTAAGTTGCTCGGATTTGGCTAATCTATTTCTTTTTCCTACTCTCGCAGGTGGTGTCAGTGGTCCCAAGAATTGCGCTGTCAGAATACAGGATGCTAAGAAGAAGCCGTGGCCGCAACCCAGTCCGCCAGTTGAGAATACTGCATGATGAACCAGTTTGGGAATTGTTCTTTCTTTGAGGTGTATTTTTTCTTTTATGTGCTTTACTATTCATTCAATCGGCGTTCATATATGATACATGAATGATATCCTTGTTTTCCATGGCATTGGAAAATCCTTCCTTTTCCAGTTTTTTCTTCTTTGCTAGAAATCATGCTTCCAAGTTCCCTAACGCCGTTCCCATGCATCGTAAGGAAATAATAGAAGAGGATGTGTCTATCTGTACAACATCCGAGTACGATACTGCGTCCCTTATGCAGCTGAAATGCGTTCAAGCTCGCTGTTGAAACGGATCGACATCGCTGTTGTTAAGCAACTGCACTACAGTGCCGTCTTCTGTCTCTAAACTCCATTCCTCAGTGCGGAACTAAAGACCACCACCGTATAATTAGCACTAAACCCACGTAGAATACCAAGACAAGAAACACTCAACTCACATAAGCCATCCGGTCAGGCCTGTAACTCCGAAACCTCATCCTACCCTTTTGCTTAGTCCCCTTCACCCCAAACGAGATGTCAATCCGTCCATGCAACTGATTCATTTCACCACTAATCCACGGCATTTTCTGCGAAAAGTAGATCTCGTCTCCTAATAACTCCCGCGCCCGGGGAGACACTCGGAGTGCGTATAATGTACTGCTGACAATGCTCGATGATGATCGTTGGTAATTGAATATGCTCAGCATCGCCACCCCGACGATTGCGGCAAAGACTGGAAGCGTCAGCATCCAGCGCCGGCTTGCGTTGACATCTGGGAGGTCTCGGTCTGCTCGGCGTTCTAGTAGAGGGCCGGTGTTGGAGTTCGGGGCGGGGATCAGTGTTCGGCGCTGCGAGAGTGTTGTTCCAATTGGCTTGGGGATTGTTGAGAGGCGTTGGAGGCAAATGCGCCTCTGCATAGCTCGCAGGGCCATCTTGGTTGTCAATTGTGTACCAAAAGGGACTCTTATGGAGGTTCCGGTACGTCTATAATAGCAAAGTGTTGCGGGCATAATCATAGGATGTTCTTCGGCGCGGAACGGCGAACAAACAGGACAAATAAAACAAACAAAGCAAACAGTGCAAACAGTTCAAAGAAGACAAACATAGGTACTCCATACAAGTTGGCGATTGACGTCTGCTTCCACTTCCAACTTCCAGGTCATCGTCTTCACAAAATCACAATTCATACTAAAATTCAGTCATCATGGCTGCAGCTAGGCTTCGAAAAGCTTTCCGCTATCCCGAGGACTCGGACGGCGAATTCGACCGCGAAGAACTCGACGAGGAAGGTCTGACGAAATCACCACATTCTTAATTCCAGCATCCACATTGACAGTCATCCTCCAGAGCAGGAACAATTGCTCAAGAAGCTACAGGCTCAGGATAACAAGAGAAATGCTGGCTATAGTGTATCGACTTACCTATCCTCCAAAATTACCTGCATAGAAGGAAGATGAGATGTCCTATTCCTTTCCCTTCTGACCTGACCTGTGTCTTGGGGTGTGGTGATGATGGCACTGAGACAAGATATACATAACGCGGTGTTCGTATAATAACTGCTAAACTTATCGTCATGGAACACAAATAACAGATGGCCTTTGTTGCTATTCCGCTTCTCTCGGCAGCGGCTTTTACTCCGTCCCTGATATCGGGATCGTCCTCGTTGTTTGAACGGTTTCTTTGCTTGCTCGGGATGTTGTCTTTGGTCAGTACGGCATACGTTATGAGGCACCTGCCCCTGCAGCAGCCGGGTGGACCCAGCGAAGTCCAACAACCCACGGCCGCTACTGGTGATGCTCTGTTCACGCCGTACGTTATCCCTCTCAATGCAACCGTCTGTGCATTGTTGGCGCTGGTGTATTGTCTCGTGTGGATGACCGGGGCGTCGTACTACGTTCATCCAGTTTTACACGTGTTCCCAGGAGGTACTGAATAGTCTTTTCTTCTTCTCGTTTTGGGTGCTTAGCGTATTGGCTTACTTATTAACAGCTATGTTTTTGACTACTTTGGTTGCTCGGAGGGTTATGGTTTCTGTTGACACTGCGGCTCTCGAGAGGTTGAAATATGGCTATAAAGGTGCTTAAATAGCCATTGGGTTTGGGTTTGGATTTCTCTTCGGCAATTTTATATCACGCCGTTAGGGCTCCTAGGGTTAGGGTAAGCGTCGATGGTCTATGATGTCCGCTTGTCGCAGCTCGTTCTAGTTGCTTTGAGTCACGGTTATATCAAATACGAATTGGTCGATTAGACCGTTTTGGACGAAGCATGTTTAATTCCACCCTATGGAAGATAATGCAAGCAAACCATACTCCGTTATCCAGTGAAGGAACGAACGCTCTGTTTTTCCAAGAATACTCCGCAAAATGAATAATATGCTCCAACCATATTCAACAAGCAATATCAGGTATCAAGTACAAAATCGAGAAAAATATATACCCAATCCCAAGTGGTTGAATGAAAAGTTTAAACCGTGCCGTTCCCATCATAACTCAAAGTCCAATTTCAGACTCGGGTCAACTGGTATCTCCTTATTACTCACCGGCTGCGATTTGCTTTTCTCAGCAACGTCATTGAGCCCTAATTCAATATCATTGTCGTTCAAGAAAGTCTGACGGTGCTTCTCATCTCCGGCCTCTCTTTGCCGTTGTGTCAAACGGCGAGACTTCGACAGAGGATCGTCGCTGGTTTTCTTTAACCATTTTACATTAGAACGACGGAAGTCGACCAGCGATTCGACACTCCTTGGGTCGGCTACTTGGCTCGTGTCCTGACCAAGCAGAGTGCAGGTTGGCTCGAAAGGTGTCACTGAAGGATCTTTGTGGCAAGCTGCACAGCTGCAGATCTTCAAACACTTTGGACATTTCCATTGATAGTTTTCCATGACACTCTGTGGCAGCATGTTGAAAGCTCTATATAAGCTGCCGTAGCAATAAGTCAGGTCGCAGTAGGAGCAGAAAGCGAGACTCCATATTTTATCGTGGTATCCGCAAATGTGACAGTAGAAGCGATTCTTAGACTTTAACTGATTATAATCCCTTTTTCTGCGCTTTCGAGGTCGGCGTGTGATGAGTTCGCTGTGTTCCCCCTCTTGGGGACAAGGTTGCCTGTATGCGGGCTTTGTAATGTCAACCCATGGCCGTATTCGCAATTGTTCCTGGCAGATCTCTGCGAGTGTCTTTTTGTCCAGGTGTCGTCTTTCTACCGACAGAGGTAGGTAGTCATGAGCCGCCGCGCCTTGATGCGTAATGATCTGGCGTCTCCAGCGTTCGTGCCTCTCAACGAGCTCATCCCAGGGGAATTGCTCCACCCATTTTAGTCTTGAAATGCAGGCACAACTTCTGCCCATGCTGTAGCAATCCATGCAGATGTCATAGGCGTCTTCCTCTTCTGAAGACAGTGTTCCCACACACCAAGGACAAGTAAGAAACCTATTGAAAATATTACATCTGCAGAAAGAACAAGTGACAGTACTGTCAAATGGCAGCATTTCAATATTCTTTTCTTTCGGTAGATTCAGGGAAAAGCTTTCTGATAATAGAATTTGCGTATAAAGAGAGAATAAGCGTTGGAAATCATTCAGCAATCGCTGAATAGTCGGAGATTCAATATTCCTTTCACGGGCTTCCGAGAGACGTGCTGAGTAGCACTCAAGAGAATAAAACACTATCGCTTTGTTTTTGTACTGCTCGTCTCGGCAAACTATCCTGGCCTGAGGGAGAGCTTCATTCAGAGCCATTCCCAGCGTTTCCACCGTAGTGCGATTCCACGCCACCTTGGTCGTTCTAGTACCTCGGTTCCAAACCTGGTGCGCAGCAAGAGGAGGCACGAGGATGAAGTCGCCCGGTCGTTGATTAACAATGTATGTCTTAAATGGTGCAGCCTTCCAAGCATTGATTTGCGCGAAGTGGTCCTCAATTTTCAAATCATGCCCAAGGGTAGATATCCAATACTCGGAGACAATATGTCTATCTTTACTTTCGGTCATGAACCAGATAGACGAGCCCGGTCTTGTTTGCTTGCCATGCTCTTTATGGCCGCTTGACGCCTCGACCATGAGATTTTGACCGAGAGAGGCACACATCTCCGTATGGCATGGCGTATATGTGCCCTCGTGCCCAATATAGAGCATCAAGTTTTCTGCTCTCATGCTGTTTGGGAGACAACTCATAAGATCCCCGGATTTCGTGATGCTTGTCTCGGTACTTCCCGATATTGATGCAGATCCAGGGCCGTCATATTCTGTTTGCGATTCATTATGATAGAAGAGCGGGGGAGGTATGAGAGCTTTCAATAATTCGTGCCATAGAGGAGGACAGTCTATGTCCTTAAGATATATCCTCTGGCGATACGGTTCTTTATAAGTAGACACATTCCATTGGTCAGTTAGGAGTGCCATGTTGTTCAAGTAGTGGCCGACAGTAAGTGGAAGGTCGGTCCCATCGGTCAGGTTCCGGGCGATCTCAGCTATGATGCGCGGCGGCAGTAGTCAGAAAAGTAGAATGGTGACAGGATAGCAGGCTGCGAACTTACTTTTCTTCGAGTACTTCCTCCGCAAACATTCCTCCGAGAATATTGACTTGTCTAATCTTTGGTCAAAGCCTTCAATGACTAGAGGTTTTCCACCGAGAATGACATGAAGCAAGACCAACTTCTCAAAGGTCTCTAGACCGTGTTCGTCTATGGAATCACAGTGAATCCTGGCGACCCAGTCAAAGTTTGAAGTCGAATTCACGAGATATGCAAGGTCCAGGTCAGGAGAGATAGGCTCGAAGGCCGCACGAGCTCGTTGAGCAGGCATACCGTTTACTTCGGAGAGAGGAGAGAGGCCTCCAACTCTCTAAGGAATGTGGACTATGACGAGGCAGGTTTTCCAAAAACCAAAATAGTGAGAATGAGCGAAATAGATCGCAAATAGAGTGAAATTAGCATGGCTTGAATAGACTATCGATATCGACAGGACAGCAACGCAGCGCCGCAGTTTGTATCAACATGTAGGAACTGTACTGTACATGCCACCAATCCCCATACGGTAGGTATTGTTCTTAAGTCGCGTACTCGGCCAAAGCCAGCAGACGATGCTGCTGCTCCGTATGCGAGGCTGAGCTTCAATGGCACAGTCAAATGCTGTTGGTTGTTGAATGTTGACAAGACATATGACTCCTTGAGGATCAGTGATTGAAGCTTTTCGGCTTCACCCGTCGCCGATGCGCTATTCCTAATCGGGTTAGACCCTGTCAAGTCTCAACGTCCTTTGCACCTCCCATGCTAATTTATCTACATACCACCATTATAGACTGCCTGCTTAAAGGCATCATTACGGATTTTTTTGACAATTCAGCAGGACTTCCGTTGATTTTTCTCCGTGTAGGGATTCCAATTGAGTGCAATTACGATTTACGTTGACCATCCGACCATCCGACCGGTTCGCGACATTATTATCTACCATACGTACTGTACTTGGATAATACGAACCAACTCCAGCTCAAGCCGCAGCATGTTCTACATTTAACCGACTTTGGCTGAATTGACCTCTGAATCTCTGGTTACGGGCGTTGCATTTCGGAGTTCTACTATCGGCGTGTACCATTCGTGTACCATTAGACGTTCGCAGCAGTATGTCTTATTCCACTTTCGTCGCAAAACCATCTCTTCGTTTTATGCCGAGGAGTTATTTCAGGGTCCCTTGCATTAAGCGTTCGTCGTTCCATAATGATGCTCTGTCTCAAGTTGCAACGTCCCATTGTATGAGGCACAGGCCCAAGTCCCAATCAACGACTGCACTTTCTGGCATGATTAAACCAAAGGCCCTGTCGGTACGGAATAATTCGAACGTTACTCCCCTTTCGCAGCAGAAAATCGATGTTCCGCCGAAACCAAGCTGGATTGCTTCTCTTCCCAAGTCGGTGATACCGTATGCAGAGCTGATTCGGATTGACAAGCCAACGGGAGCTTACTATCTCTTCTTTCCTTGCTTGTTTTCAACGCTCCTGGCGGCACCAATGGCATCTCCCATTGTCAGTCCTCTAAGCGTCCTTGGGACCACAGGCCTTTTCTTTACCGGTGCACTGGTCATGAGGGGTGCTGGATGTACAATTAACGATCTGTGGGACAAAGATCTGGATCCCCATGTTGAACGCACCAAGTTGAGGCCCATTGCTAGAAGGGCAATTCCACCTCAGAAGGCAGTGATTTTTACAGGCGCTCAGCTGTTGACGGGTCTTGGCGTTCTCTTGCAGTTTCCCTACGAATGCCTCTGGTATGGGATTCCCAGTTTGCTACTTGTAACAACATACCCACTTGCCAAGCGTTTCACCTACTACCCGCAAGCTGTTTTAGGGCTTACCTTTTCGTGGGGGGCTATAATGGGATTTCCAGCATTAGGCGTGGATCTAGTATCCAATCAAGACGCCTTGGGAGCGGCTGCTGCTCTGTATTCTAGCTGCGTTGCCTGGACTATGCTGTACGATATGATTTATGCACACATGGACATAAGAGACGACGTGAACGCGGGAATCAAGTCAATTGCTTTACGCCACGAACACAACACCAAGTCTGTTCTCTCCAGTCTTGCGGCAGTCCAGGTGTCATTGCTAGCCGCAGCAGGTGTGGCAGCAGGCGCCGGCCCAGTATTCTACATCGGCAGCTGCGGCAGTGCGGTTATAACTCTCGGTGTCATGATATGGCGAGTTCAACTGAAGAATCCCAAAAACTGCTGGTGGTGGTTCAAAAACGGATGTTTGTTTACCGGCGGAGGCATTACCTTGGGACTGCTCGGTGAATATCTGGCGCAATTATGGGGACTGTACGGCGAGGACAGTAAAAATAAGCACCCAGAGATCGACCAGATTCCCGGGGAAAGCCCTTCGTTGGCTTAGAACTAGCTTCCATTATTATCATTAACTGTCCTTAGACCAAAATGATCTTCAACCACGCGGACTATATCTCTCCAATCCATCATGGCTCCGCTGCCAACGTCTCCGCAAGCAAGCGACTTCTCAATGGGCTGAAGTAGGGTAATCCATCCGTCTTGGTTGGATTCGCTCCATCCCCATTCATCTTGCAGTACCCCGAGTTGTTTCTTAGTGATGGGGTGCTTCCACATAGCAGTATTCATCGCCGCAGCGACAAATATTATAGGCTTCTTATTCTTCAAAGCAACATCGACAGTCCCCGTTGTATCCCAAGCCCTAACAACAGAGAGAAGTAGATTATCGGAAATCCCCATCGTCATCTTAGCCATAGTATTGGCGGAAAGGGGAGCAATCAATAGCAAATGTGCCCATTTCCTCAGCTCAATATGCAAAATAGGTTCCCCACGAGTCCATGGTACCACCCATTCGTCTTCATCCCGGTAAACATCGTCTACACCAGCGATTTGCCGTAGCGCTTCAAGCGGAGGTTGTTCCAAGCTCTGTCCCGCGAGAAATCTCTCCGCCGACTTTGTCAATATGATGCGGATGGAGACGTTGTGATGACGACCAAGGGCTTCTGCGATATTCGGCAGTTTTATCGTAGCGACCGAACCACTGGCCGCAAGCAGGATGTGAATCTTGTCATCCCGCAGGTATTGCTGAGCGGAGAACCGAGCAGGGGTGGACTCCATGATATGTTTGAGTTCAACAGTGGTAGCCAGGTGTGGCAAGAGTCGAGACTATGGTGGCGTATCAAAAGTGTGTGCCTTTTACGATGGCGAATACCGTACTCTTCTGTGAACTATGATATGTCCATAGGTAGGACCTAGGTATCATACAGTTCATCTGAATTTTGGATAATCCTCGGGTGGATCAACATCGACGTAACGGATGTCCGTGTTTTTGTAATCTACGGAGTAAAGGCAGATATATAAATTCACCTTGCGCATACGGACCTGGACCTGGCCATAATCTTTTCTGCCTCTCATACAGACAGTAATCAAGACTTCCATTTACCGCGACCATGTTTTCAAGATTCGTTGCTTCATCGGTATGCGTTCAGCCGCTGTTCGCCACCTCCCTTGACATGAGTGAGAAAAGCTTACAAGCGGCTTTAGGCTCTGCGGCCAATTTCTAGGCCATCGTTCCTATCGCAGCCCATCCGTTCACCCGCTTTTCAAGTGCCATCCGCCCTTCATGCGCGACTCCTATCTACCGAGACGAAGACTGCCATCGACAAAGCGGTCGGAACTGCCCCCATTGTCCTCTTCATGAAGGGCACGCCAGAGACGCCACAATGCGGCTTCTCGCGAGCGAGCATACAGATTCTCGGCTTGCAAGGTGTTGACCCTAGGAAGTTCGTTGCTTTTAACGTGCTGGAGGACCCGGAGTTGCGTGACGGTATGTTACACATCTGAAGCTGTGGTTGGCAAGATTAGATGGCAGTGATAATAAGCTAACGAACTTTTCTTTCCAACGCTTTGCAGGTATCAAGGAGTACTCGGATTGGCCGACGATTCCTCAATTGTATGTCGGGAAGGAGTTCGTTGGTGGTTGCGATATCTTGATGTCCATGCATCGCAATGGGGATCTCGCGAAGCTCCTCGAAGAGAAGGGCGTTTTGGTGTCGGCGGATCAATAAACTGGAGATATAATCTAGCTATCGATCGCAATATATGATGTTTTGATGTTCTGTTGTGTGCTACTTTCATGGCAGTTGAAGATCGTGCGCTGCTTCAGCTATTTGGAAACGGTGCTTGTTATCTCACCTGGACTCTTCGAGAACATGAAGTTGGAGGTACAGAAGCTGCCTTATTGATGGCTTAGGCTTGTTCCAATGCCAGTTTCCATATGGTTTGTTGCTTTTCTGCTCCAAGATTCCTCGACAGCGAGGATACTCCCAATCCATCGTCACCTGATCTAATTGGCATTCCAGGACCTCCCAGCATGTCCTGCTCTTCTACTATGTACTTAGCAGAAGCACAATAGTGCAGTCAACTGTGTGTATATTTCAGTGCCATTTGCCTTTGTGACTGGTTATCATTGACGGCGTCGTCTAGCATACGTTCAAGACTTTCAGTTCATTTTCAGGCAAATTGAATGATCAGTTCTGTCCCTCGTCGGTACATATAGTCATCAGTTCTCTATTTAGAGTTGGGAAAATTTGATGAGCCGGAGATGCCTTACTACACCCGTTCATCAAAGAGCACCAAGAAAGACACGTCAAAAGACCCTGCTTGGAAAGAAGAGCTCCTCACTGGATTCTCAGGTAGCTCTACAGTGCTCTGAGCAGTCTATTCCAAAACCCTGTCTCTGTCTAGCTAACATACTGCTATCTTCGCAGCCCTCCTCCAGAAAAACCGTCAAGACCTCAGCCATGAAGCTGATCTGGTTCTTTCCAAGCATGAGGATGAGTTGCAAAGGCGCTTGGAATCGCTTCCCAAGTCTCTCGGTCGTGCTGTCGACGCTTCACGTCCATCGTGCAGTGTCGGTGACCCTAAGGCCCTTGGACACGCTCTGAAGAAGCTGAAGCGTAGTCATCGCTCCCATAAAAAAGAACTGAAAAGATTATGGAAAGATTGGCATAAGACACAGCGAGACATCGCCAACCTCGGCAGTGAAGTACTTGGTGCATCTCGGCTTGTCGTGGTTCAGGACGGCACTAGCAGGCGGCAGAGTTCTCGCAAGAAGAAGGAACCCCGTGCAGTCACTCACCAATCTCACAAGATTAAGCAGAATGAGAAGGTGGAGTTTGATTCCCTTCTCTCTAACGAGGTTGCGAAGATTAGGGATATGAGCCGGAAGGCTATTGCTAAGGCGAGGAGTCGGGCTAAGGTGAGGACTGTTTGCTTCAACTACTTGTGTTCTGATTATAGGCACTTACTCAACGGCTGTCTTAGGCTTCGCGAGTTGAGAAACAGAGAAGCTGGGAGACGGTGGGTGATCTGGCTCGGAAGTTGGTTCCCAAGGGCTTACATTTGAATGATTGACGATACGGACTCAACGAAGAGTCGTTGACCCGAGACCGTTCACATTTCCATTCTCTTGCAATGACCTCGTTGCGATTGATCTAAAAATGTATTATTATTGCAGGAACTCAAGTGTTGTATATTTACAGGCTGTCCCTTGAACCTTTTCCTTCTTACTGCAGACCTTTTATCTAACCGCGATGTTGAATCTGGATTTTGTTTTCTTATAGCGATGCCGGAATTGAAACGCACATGCGCTTCGCTGCGGCGAATTCAATGCGTTTTTTCTTCCTTCGCCTCTTCCTCGACAACACTCTTCTGCATCTTGGCTCGTTGTCTCTCTTCATATGCCTCACGGCTTTTCAAGATCCGTCCGACGATCTCACCAGCGTTTACATGCTGGAATGGATGTTCACTGGTTTCCCGGAAGATTCCCATTCTCTTCGGTGCCGTATATGGATCATATGTGAGGGGGATATATGTTGTAGGGCCATGATAGACGGCATTAGGCACACCTAATGGCATGTTCTCCAAGTAGGGCTTACTGGGCGAGAATGGCGCCGAGAAGATTACCGCGTGGATATACTGCCAATGCTAATCAGTTGAAATCTTCTTCACCAATGAGGAGAAAGAAGGAGAGCTTACACGACACTGAAGGACGCAAAGGCCTCGTTCAAAAACGTTCATGATAGGATAGTTGAAACCCTTCCAATGATTGATCACGTCGTCGTCGTGGATACCAGCGACGACATAGGCTGGACCATAGTCCTCCCCGTGTCCCTTGACCCTTTTCTCCGTCTGCTCAGGATCATACCAGCCTCGCTGACGGCTCTCATCCTCCTCGTGAGACATGACTCGCCGGAGGAATTCAATGTGGCCCGATGAGAACAGGTCGAAACCACCGTCGACATAGACAATCCGCTGTCCCGGTTTTGGTAACTTACCATTCACCAGTGTTTCAAATGTTCCGGCCTCTTTTTCAGTACGGTCGAGTTTCGCCGTATCTGAACCGACCCAGGTCCAGACCTTAGGACCGCAGTGTAAACCACTCTCGTCAGTGGCATAGTCGTGGATCCTCTGCAAGAGGTCCGCAGCGGAAGCCTTTTTCTCGTCTGGACTTCCGAATCCTTCTTCTCCAGAAAGTTTGTCTTTAACGGACTTGACGAAATGGGTCTTTGTACATAAGAGCATACGGCCCACGAGGTCAGTAGTGGATATGCCGGGAGTTCTCTTGACCACACGGAATCGTCCGGCGGCTTTAACAAACCGATAACAGTCATCACCGCTGCTATCGGAAGTGATATCATCACCGTGGACGACGTAGCGGCACCCGTAATGCGACACCCACGGGAGTGACGTTACATAGGGCGCGCATGGAATGCAACGAGTGGCCCAACGGCATGCTTCTACAGAAGCCACTCTGTGTTGTTGTTAAAGGCATTGGGTTAGTTGGCAACGCAACACGCACGATTGGAAGGAAGGGAAGCCAAACCGTTCTTGTAATGTCATGACTGTTGGGCCCTTGTTTTCAAGAATTGCCTCGTCAGAATGCACGCCCACGTACAATTGCTCTCCTAGTCTACGAGCCTGAAGCATAGCTCCGGCATGTCCTAAAAGAACGCAACAATTGGTTTGCTGGTTAGAGTCTTGTAATACAATATACATATATGTAGCATGTAGCATCAATATGCGTAAGGCAATTGGATCACAAATGGACGCACCGTGATGGGTAAAGTCGAAACATCCATCAACCCAGATTCTGTCCTCTGATATCGGCACATCTTCCTGGGGGTCTACAGGCCACTTCCCTGGGGGAGGAGGAGGAGCCTCGAGAGAAGAACCCATTCCGGGCGGAATAATGGCTTGATATGTCGGCGCTTTTGGGCTTGAACTTGGATGAGGGTTTGATATGTATGTATGTAAGTAGTACGAAGACGTAGGTTCCAGAGAAAGAAAAAATTGGTGAAATTCAGCAGAATGAGACGGTTAGTAGAGAAATAAATATATACAGCAGTACCATCAGAGTCAGGGGAAGGTCCCTTAAGAAGTATCATCCATAGTCCGTACAGTAGAGGGGTTCTGTGGAGTAGTTATTGTTGAGTGTTGAGTGTTGACCCAAATAAACTGTAGCCCTCACATGCACCACAGATCACTCACTGACTCCTCTGCAGCTTCAGACCTCACCTCAACTTCATCCTCCAACCATTGACCGTCAATTATTAGTTCTCGAATGCGCGCTTCCATGGAAACACCATGATTTCATCCGCTTTCGGACCAGGCCTCTCCCGCAGAGACACCAGTAAATCAATTGCCGGTAACAGTGTCAACAACGCGCATGGAAATGCCGCTCCCTTGACCAACGGCGGAGGCGTATTGGGTCTACAGAGCGCCGGTTCGATCTATCAGCATATCCAGGAGATGGCCTCGAAACGAATCTCAACGCTGGATTATTTACGGAAATCGTAAGTTGTCGTCTTGTTTCAGATGAAGCCCGCGCGGAGTACTAACTAGAATCAAAACAAAAAAAGGTACCAAGGTCGAATCTACTGGTTTAACACTGTCCATTTCTCCAAGGCAGACCTACGTCGTATGTCGTACTTTGAGCCTAGGAAACTGTCCCGCCGTGCCGTCAATTACCTGCTTCTTGGTTTATCTCTCCCTCCGATACTGGACGTGAACTCGACCGCCTTTGACTATTTACGAGCCCTTAATGCCCTCCTCTTGGAATTCGATGCCTTCCAGCAGGCCCATTCTCCCGAAGGAAACTCCTCGTCAAGCCTGGCTAGGTCGCGCATCCCGCAGATATTTAGACGCGCGACGCAGGCAGGATCCAAAACCAGAAGAGCCAGTCTCGCAAATGATATCGGTTTACCGATACAGCAAACCAGCGATTCGTCCGACTCGAAGTCCATGACGGGGAGTATAGCTTCGTCTGCCTCCGCATCTGCCGCCTCTGCCTCTTTCCCTCAATCCAACACCTCTGATCTTCTTCCCGGTGAAGAGTATACGTACCTCCTGACACCGTCTTTGCCATTCGAGCCTGACTTCTTCGAGACCTTTACAACACTTTGTGATGTTTTGATCGATTGTTATTCTCGGCTCGTCGCTCTCATCCCGAACCCTTCTGTTTGCACGGTGACTTTGGGCGAGTTGTTTTCGAAAGCGGACGCAAGATTGCGCAAGGTTATGGTCTCGGGTGTGATTCGGGAATTCGAGGATTCCAGTCGAAATAGCGCCAGGAGCGAGGTTGCTGGAGTCAGTCGCGTGGTTTTAGGTGGACTTTTGGGCTAAAGTATCCAATCCGCTCGTCGTGATGGTGTTAATTTTGCGTTTTATAATTCTGGATGGAGTTTAGGGCTTGGTTAATATGCATGCATTCACGGTTACAGGGTAACAAGCGGACACGTTTATCTGCTTACCAGAGTCTACATACGGTTGGTACAACGTACTACATATCATATACTCCGTACACTAATTCAGTGCAATCACAGAGAACATGTCAGCGTCTATAGCCTACCATGTCTTTCGACTTTCAACAAAGCATCTTGACATAAAGAAAGTTCGCATGGATATCTATTGTACAAAACGCCGTATTCGAAGGAAGAAATGAATAATCGCTTAACAGTGGTTCCTTGTCCGAAATAAAGAAATACACTTTTTGAGAGAAATTTTGCGAACTCAAACGCCGAAAAATCGCACCGCATGCTACCATAATCACCTCGGATGAACGCCCAACATATGCAATCGCTTAACATGGAGTTCGTGATAATAGTGTGTTTTCGACCTTCCGGTAGCAAGGCCACACATATTGTCATGCTTGAAGTCGTCGGTTCTCGAGATCGCGCTGTTCACCAAAGACTCGTCGGCTCATTTGCAAGACAACCTCGAACCCTTCCCGGCCTCGCTTAGCATTTTGGCTAAATCGCTCAACACTGGCTTCCTCCACCTTGTTCTTGATCTTCTGCCATCCACCGCAAAGAGCAGTGATCTTGGCTTCCTGGTTGAAGTCGGTCGACGAGCCCAATTTCGACATAGACGGTCGATATACGACGGTCTCTTGGACCTTGAGAACGTTTGACCACGTAAGGTTGGTCGAATTCATGGTAACTTTCTTCGAGAAGGGATCGACGTATGAAATCTCATAAACATGGGATGTTGGGCCTCCTCCAAAAAGCGAGAGAACCCACTTGGGCACTGACTGGTTGCAAGTAATCAAACGCTCCGTTCGCAACTAGATGTGGCACAAGCAGGTCAGCTGTGAGAACCTTCGCTGGCAGCCAGGCAAAGCAAGCAAAGAGAATCAACGCATGTGGAAGATAGAACAAACTTACAATTCCAGTCGACGGGTCCACCATCCTCGACAATGTATCCACGGCTACGACGTGCGTCGACTTGTCGTTCCATGGGCAGTACTTGCGCCAGTTCGCAGTTGAAACTTCATCCCAAGGATAATTGAAAGTACACGAGGAGGCGAAGACCTTCATCTTTTGCCGGTGTTATGAACCAAACGAATGGCTAATAAGGAATTCAGGATGGACAGTCTACGAGGGATGCCAAACAGGCACGCGAGACCCTGCAAGGAGACGCAACAATGAGAGGAGAGTAGAAAACCGATAATTAGAACTTGAAGCTTTTCTGATTCACATATACAGAAAGAATGAGGTTAAATGGGAAGCCTAAGCAGCAGACCGTAGGTGATCTTGGCCGAGGACGACTCTTATATAAAAATACGGATGTCTGAAGGATAAGGAATGATGAGGCAAGAAAAATTGAGATGGAAGGAAATGGAACAATAAAAGTCCTGGCGCGGGCCGAACTGCGGAACTGCGGATAAGTCACATGCGATGGTATCATAGATAACACGGAGGAATCTCGGGACACTCCGGTAATCCCCGGAAAACACGGATGACGCTAAGTCTGTATTAGGAATAGCCCGTAATGCCAACAGTGATATCATTGGTCATTTGGGTTCCTGTAATTCATCATCATACTGTACCTAACCCCGTAATGTACATGTACATACTCTCTCCCTCTCCTTCATTGCTCCTTATTTTCATTCTTTTTGCCATTTGGTCTCTAACTTACCAAAATCTTTCTGAAATTTCGGCATTTTACCCTTTGCGCAGGAAATGGTCGAGCTCAGAAAACGCAAGACACCTGCGCAACCACCTGCGCCTGAGAAGAAAAGCAAGACATCGCAGAATTCGCAGGATACAGCAAACGAGGAACCACATACTCCTTCGGATGTCGACCCGCCCTCCGTTGGCGACACCATCAATTTAGAAGGATTCGGCGGCGAAGTTGAAACCAATGATGGTACGAAGACCACTCTCCAAGAGCTTGTAAAAGCGAGCAATTGGGGCGTTGTTTTGTTTACTTATCCTAGGGCTTCAACTCCTGGATGTAAGTAGTGTTCTTTCTTCTTTCCGTTCCTTCTTACTTGTAGCATCAGCCGACCAAGATACATAGAAACGGCCTTTGGATTTTCTTCTTGCCCAATGAACCGCAGCCGTTCGGAGACTAAGCAACATACTGCCCTCGCCCACTTATGCCATAGATATCCTGTTATATGGTAACTAGGCTCACTCCTTCATCTCTAAAAGGCACGCGACAAGCTTGTTTATTTCGCGACAACCATGATAGCCTAAATTCTTCTGGGCTATCAATTTACGGACTGTCGGCAGATTCCCCAAAAGCAAACACGTCGTTTCAAACTAAACAGACGTTGCCATATCCACTCCTCTGTGACCGCAACGCTACATTGATAGCAGCCCTTGGATTCAAGAAAGTACCTAAAGGAACGGCTAGAGGAGTCTTTGTCGTAAATAAGGACGGAAAGGTCTTGCTCCGACTGTTAGGTGGTCCAGAGGCTACGATTGAAGCAGTCCAAAAATTGATGGATACGCAGTCTAAAGAAAACGGAGGCGAAAATAAACCAACCGAGCCCAATGATGGAGGCGGGAAACCGGCATCTGCGGAATCGAAGGGGGATGCAAGCGAAAGCAGACCAACAGAGCCGACTGGTAACGATGAGAAACAGCCGGAAACCCATTCCAAGGAGAGCGGAAGTGATAATCAACCTGCTGGGCCAGCTGACGGGAGTGAGAAACCACAGAATACAGAGAACGGCTCCAGCTGAAACCCTAAAGCATGGATTATGAACTGTAGGGTTTTGACCTCGGAAGATGGATTCATAAAGGAGGGTTATATACCTCAGTTACTTTCAGGACTTTGTGTATCTTCCTGTACATATAAACTAACTTGCTGTACTTCGTGTGAACACTTGTTGATCTGATATTACGCCTGGCAGCAAACTCTCAGAGGGTTGATGATATGATATAGAATGCGGAGATATATCCGGGGATGTTTATATCTTATCGGGGATACCATAATCCGTCCGTGCATCAAGTGACTTCAAATCATAGGACAGGGATATTATTACATTCAACGCGACAGCACCAAGTCTCCCCGGTTCTTCAGCTCTTCGAGAAGGTGTCCATAGAGATCTGAAGTTTTAGCTGCGTCTAGAATGGCTCAGAATTTCGCAAAGGCTGCCAAATCGGCATCCAACGCCGTTTCAATCGACAAAGTAAGGAGATTAATCATCTATGTCATTGTTATCTTCCTTTGGTGGAGTTTGTGGGCGCTCATTCCGTTCCTTTCTCTGTTTCAGAAATATTCTCTTCAATCTACCGGGATCTGGGAACGCATCCGCCGATTCTTTGCACTTGCACCCGAGCGCTCTACTGGTGTCCCGCTGAACTATCACTATCGCAACCCTACGCCGGGAGGCTTGCCTCCATTGTCCTATCACGATCCTGTTACTGCCCCGGCAGGTGATATCGCTGATAACCCTTACTGGAAACGAGATGTCCGGAGAAACTACCCCAAACTCAGCACAGTGAACCAGGCCGACGTCGTGGGTCTTCTCAGCGTAGGCAGCAAGGCAGCCCCGAAGGATGATGTTCTTCAGATTGGAGAAGCGGGATCAAAGCAACTAGTCGATGTTAAGCAAGAAGGAGAGAAACTTGGATTGGCCGCTCATTTCGCCAAGGACAAGAAGGGCGTTGAGGGTGTGCTGGGCCCCAGCGGCTTGCCACCAACTCCATGCAACTTGAATGCGTCAGTGAGCTATCGAATTGATGAGGATCAAGCTTATCCCCAGTCGTACGTTTTTCGAGATTTGTGAATTTCGTCCTCTTGGTGCTCGGGCTGACATCTGAAAACAGGTATCCCTGTCGTACTTTTGTTTAGTCTGCATCGTTTAGGTTCTATGTGTACAGCCTGTTTGTTTGATAGTCGCTGTTTGAATGAATATGCTTTACACGAAGACCTACTTGTGTGGTATTGAAGCGACAGGCACTTTGAAATTATGTTTGAAGCGGAAGACTTCTCTTACTTTCTGGTCTTATACCCCCATATCTTAGCGACAATTGATACCGAGGAGGAAAACGTTCCTGTCAATTCGTTGGTCAAATTGTTTTTTCTTGGTATGATATGAGAAAATGCAACTACTTCGGTCTCATCACCTTTAAGTATGTTGCTGCTGTGTCAGCCCAATACGAACGAACGACCCGGTCTCAACAATGTATAATGCTACGGACGCGATGGTACAAAGTACAACTGACTACTCCGTACAAACTGGCCAGCCTGACCGAGTTTCCAAAGTGAGTTGCAGAAGGGAGAGACATTGGGCCTAGGTTGTGGGCTTAAGGGGCTTAAGAGTGAATGCTATTATGCAATTTAGGAATCCTTAAATGTTAAGAAAAACTCTCCCGCTTCTACCGAGCTCGCTTCTCTCTTCTAACATTCTCTTGCTAATCAAAGGATAGCAGAGGCGTCTCAACTTGTCATTCACATTATCTACATTGTTAATCGGCAATATGCAAAATGATCTCATTCGAAAGGCGTCGTCCGGGTACCCCACCAAATAAGGACTACGCTCAATCCAACCGTTTCGACAATCCCGCTGACTGCACCCACGGCGACCATATTGAGAGGCCGTTTTTCGGTGAAAATTTGGCTGATGAACTGTGGTCGAGTGTCAGCATTCGAACTTCCTGTTTTTGCTCTGAAACAGTCCGTGGACGATAACATACGCTCGGAGCAGAACTAGCCATGAAAATCAAACCTCCTAAGTAAGCTGCACCTTTATAGGTAAGAGTACCGGTGGAATTTATCAATGCCGCGACCCCATATGCCTGAGTGGCGCTTCCAACCAGGGTGCTACCCAAAGCAGCTGCGGTTCCGGCGGCCTCCTTGGACTTGATGAATTCCTCTTTCGAATTGGCAGCTTGTGCACGATGGTACGTATCCCCAAACACGGGGGCGAGGATACCCAAGGAGACCGTGTTGGTGAAGAAAGAGCCTAGCACAATCGCAGACGGCCTTACTGCGGGCAAATCTACCAATTGCAACGCGCGTTAGGGACGTCATGATATGGTGAATGACCAGGGTAAATGTTCGATACTCACACTGTAGAGTCGTCATTTTATGCACTTGTTTGGTTGAAGATAGGAATGTCTTGAGAAGGTCGAAATATGGTTTGAGAAAGATATTTTCAATGCGCCTGCCTCTTCTTTCAACACATCCTATTGCCAAGATCTAGGAGGAAATCAAGGAATCAGGATGTATCGATGACGTCGCGGTGATCAAACCCAAAGGCATCTGCGAACATTTCAAGGATGCGTCACAGCATGCGTTGCACATTGACCTTAGTGAAGTTATCAATTTTGTAATGGCATCAACTCTGTACAGTCATTTCTCTAGCTTGAAGGTAGGTACATATGCCACGGAAATTATCTTCGTCTACACAGTACGTATTCCCAACCTCATGATGTTGCACACGTGATGCTCGTAGCCCTGGGAATGGCTGAGGTTCTGATGGGTATGTATACAGTAGGCCGACCTACATAGGCAAGTAAGGGAGTATTAAACAGTTTTATTTAAACTATTAATGGTATGTATGATGTAGCTTGAGATTTAAGAATGTCAGAGTGATTGGAGACAGTTTGGAGAACAAAGTGTGGAGTATGATACATGTGCATCAAATCTCCGCTTGACTATGCATGGTGAAGTCAAAATAAAGTTATTACTAATCTTAAAAAGTAAGTTATCTCCAAAACAAACAGTGCAAACTCTTTTTTCTTTTTTTTTTTTTTTTTTTTTTCCTTCGACAAGAGCCACCACCGAAATCCATGACGAATTGCAGGCCATCAGTCATCTGCAGTAACTTATCCGTTAAAATCCAATTCGTCGTTTAAGTTTTCGCAATCCCAAGCCAGTATACCACCGCTACATCTCGTTTGTTTCGAATGGACGCATCCCTCGACCCCAACCCGACACCGTCTGACCTAAATGGTGCATTGCCTGTGAGCGAGTCATTGGTTCCGCCGGCTTACCACAAAGCAGCACAGGTCAGTACCGTATCTTTCGATGGTCTTTTGAAAAATCCTTTGCTCCTCAAAGAGGACCTCAAAGAAGGATGCGGTGGCCAGCTTTGGCCGGCTGGGATGGTGCTGAGTAAATATTTACTGCGTCAACGCCGTACAGAGCTATGTAATAAAACCATGTATGTCTGTACGCGCCTACTTTTTGCATGTTGAATTACAGCTGGCATATGTGAGATAGAATAAGTAGTCGTCTAAATGGCTCGCTAATACCCTGGTGCAGCGTTGAGTTAGGAGCCGGTGGAGGGCTTGTTGGGCTTGCAATCGCGCGCGGCTGCGCTTTCAATCCGCCGCGAGTCTACACCACTGACCAGGAACCAATGTTTTCCCTGATGAAATCGAATATCGAGCTCAACAACCTATCACAACATGTCACAGCCGAAGTGTTGAACTGGGGTGAACCCCTTCCCGATAATGTCCCTTCTCATCCTGCAGTCGTCCTTGCGGCTGACTGCGTTTACTTTGAGCCAGCCTTCCCTCTGTTGATATCGACGCTTCAAGACCTTTTAAGCCCTGGGTCGATTTGCTATTTTTGCTTCAAAAAGCGCAGGCGAGCGGATGTTCGCTTCATGAAGATGGCAAAGAAAGCATTTGATGTTGAAGAGGTTCAGGACGACCCTGATTCGGCAATCTATAAGAGAGAAAGTATTTTCCTCTACACAATACGGCCGAAATCTACCAAAAAATAGATTCTAACATCGTCTGGTTTCCGCCAAGTATAATTCAATTCATTGACCTGATGAAACAAATTCGACCCAAAGAGTCTTAATTGGTCGCCAAATTAACCAAACCAATAAGATATATTGCATCACAACTTCAATGTCTCGGCACTTTGTTTTGAGCTGCTCTGGTTAACTTTGTCTCCATAAATATTCGTGACTTCGCCTTGCTTGCCAATGACCTTGACACCACCCTTCTCCAAATTCGATGCAAGTTGCTGCTTTTCTGCTGCTTTTCCTTGCTGCGGCTTAACCTCCTTTGAACCAGTCTTCTTCTGTTGCTCCTTGCGCTGGCGCCTCCACTTAGCTTTCTCTTCTCGAGTCATCTCTTCCTTAGACACTGGTACACCACTCTTGCGTATTAACTCTCCAGCAGCTTTACCGTCACCGCCTGGAGTATATATCTCTTGTGGTGCAAGAGCTTCTGACGTACCGACAGTGCCGGTAACCGTAGGCCGAGCCTCTTCCATCAAGACTGTTGGTACATCAGTCACGACATCAATACTAGCCTGAGGAGCCTTGGGTTTGTAATGCCAGTTAGAGAGAGTATCCAGCTGTGAACCTATCTCCTTCCATAGACTGGCAATATCAGCATGCTCCCGCTTTAGCTTTAGGTCCTTGGTATCAACATAGTTCGGATCGGTGGCACGCAGGTGATCCGTTTCGTAAAGCTCAGCAAGACTCTTCTGTGGCTTAGTGTCGTCAAGCTCAGGCCTCCCTTTCCTCATGATTTCGCTATCTGTGATAGCTCCAGGCTGGCGACGAATAACTTCGTCAAACTCTTTAGAGAGAATTCGACGTTTGACAAGTTCCTCAATATCCTCTGTAACCTCGTTTGTGACGACGGGAACAGGCTTTCCAATTCTCTCAAAGTCTAGGTCTTCTTCGATAAGAGAGTTAACTGGTCTATCCGCCGCTCTGGCTTCACCCGCAAGCATCCAATCCTTCTTCTCAACATTGGCTGCTTCTAAACGACGAATTTCGTCTGCCACTCGCGCCCGATTTTGCTCGTGGGTTGAATGCGGCTCTCCAGTATTAGAGTCGCCGTTCAAGCCATCTTCATCTTCGTCCGAAGCGTCATCCTCGAAGATATCCCGGCGGACGTCAGCCATTGCATGCTCCAGGTCGTTTTCAACTTCTTCTTCATTTGGTCGTGTCTTCGGTTGCGTCTTGGGAAGCGGGCGCGATTTTTTCGCTGAAGCTGGTTTTGCAGGAGGCGCAAAGAAATCCGAATATTTGATATCATTTGTGTTCATCCAGCTTGCATCGCCTTCATTCTCAACGTCTGAGTCTTCATCCGCATCGGAATCCCAATTTCCCCGAAGATCCGCGTCACCAAACGTTGGCCCTTCCTCATCACTGCTTTCAGACTCACTGTCCTCATTATTCCTTCGTCGCTTCTTCGGTGCGTCCTTCATTGCGGATGTTGTCCCTCCAGTAGCAAAAGGATCCGCGTGCCAGTCGATCTCCTCCTCCTCGCTATCCTCGTCGTCATCAGGTCCGCCCTTTGCATCTTGCCTCTCAAAGGCTTCAGTCTGTTTGTTAAAATCATCAATGGAGAAAAACCCATCGTTCAATCCAAATGGATCCTCCACGTAGACGTCTTGTTCATTTTCTTCGGACTTCTTTGAATCGTCATCTCCGTCCATGCTGCCATCATCGCTTCCAATTCCATCGCTTTCGTCGTTCAGATCTTCAGACGGTAAATCGGATTCCTCGTCAACTTTATCGCTATAACCATCAACGGCCTCGTCCGATAATTCCTGTTTAGAACCATGACGTTCCGACCGACCGTCCTCAGAACCTACATCGTCAAACTGCACTACCTTGTTCTTGTTTTCCGAAGGCAAATCGCTTTGGTGACGAGAGTTTAGAGCAGAATCCCGCTCAACTTCAACCCCGGCTGCTCCAAGGATTCTAGTAGCCTGTTCCCAGATTTGGTCTGTTGTAAATCCTTCAGCGTACAATTGCTTCACGTGCAGTATATACTCCGAATCCGCTCGCTCGGTTTCGAACCGCTTCCGTTTCTTGCTGTTTTGTAGTCTCGCATGCTGAGAGTCGCTAACTGAACTCGCCAAAGGGTCCAAAAAGTATTTTGCAGAATCCACCGAGCTAGTATACAGTTCTTTGGTTGGGTGAGTAAACGTCCATGGCGTATGTAGTAGAGAATTGAGAGTCGTCATTATCTCTGCGTTGCGACAACCCTGCTGAAGAAGTGTGGTAGGTATGTAGCTTGGGAAAGGTTAAGCAATTGTCTTTATGCTTAAATCCGGTCAGAGTAGAGGGCACCAATGTCTGGTGAGCAATTGAAGAAGGCAGGGCATCTGTTTATTGAGAAGAAAAGAAATTCGGCATGGAAAAAGTTAGGAAAAAAGAAAAAAGGAAAAAAAGAAAAATTTAGCGCCGAAGGTGAGAATACCCGATCCAGTTTAGCGCATCTTCTTTCGTGTATCATAACTTATGTACACACCTGTGCTATTAGTGAGTTACAATGTAGAGGACAGCACTACTCTGTACCTATGAAGAAAGAAGCTGTCGTTTTGGAGACACTGACTCCTTGCTGTCAGGGTTATTTGAGGCTCCCGCTAGAGCTCTCTTTGATCTCCTGCCTTATGTGCACAGTGGCACTGCACACGGAGTCATGGACAGTCTGACAGTATGTCACCACCAAGAATTCCTTTTAAAAACTATGGGATGGCAGATGCGGGCGCAGTGAGAGGCTGAGAGCCTGAGATTTTAAGAGCTCCATCTTTGAAGAGTTCAATCGAGGGTCCTACGTATGATATGAATCTGATACCCTGGGCCCGGGTCTACTCTGTAAAACTACATTCATCAATTATGCACAAGAATAATAATAATGAAACCTTAAAAAAGTCAAAGGGTTCCCGATTCGGTAACTTACCGTCTCCATCGTTACTTCATTACTAAGCCTGCATGTGACCAAATTTATGAGCATATCATGAAGAAGTTCCCTTCAACTCATCAAGCACAAGCTCAATTCAGCTATCATATTGAAGAGGGTTGTTTTTGTTTCTGTACAGCTTGTTTACAGATGCTGGGAATGGCCGTACAAACATGATTAACGATTTCCCCGTCTTTAATATAAACAACATTGTACTATTACTCACAAAACAAGGTACGAACACCTCTATAGTCTACGGACTCGGGAGCATCCATACAGGTGTTCCTCCATGATATACGCCTATGATTTGTTGTACCTGGCCGGGAGCCTATTATTCACACAAAAGTCCGAAACCATCGCGGGTGTAAAGCTCGATTACCTCCAGCAGACGACATACATAGCCGTCGTCGTCATAGTGAGGTCGACATTACCATGTTGGGCATTGCCGTGGAATAACCTGTTAAGCTTCCGTGCCGCAGGATTGTGGTTAATATCAATTTTCTGTCATGCCCTCTTACAGGCCAATATCTACCGACAAATCGAACGATTCAAGGAGTGAAGATGCTTGGTGGCTTGTACTTCCTGCGAGAAACCCGCTCCAGTGGGGAGGCAACAATACCAACCCGAACGTCACTCTGACTACCCTTGTGGTGAACTGGCGCATTATTTAAGTACCTAAGTCATCATCATGTTATAACCTCGCGTTGCGTTGTTTACCAGTGCTAGTTGCAATTGCTCCGGAATATTTAAACCGTTTCTAGCACATCCTGTCCGTTCTTCCACGATCCCTACTTCTCTACTCATCTCATTAAGGAACGAACGAAATCAAAAGAACAAACACGATGCAGCAGTACACACAAAGACCCGCTGCTGGTGCTCAATCCCAGTTCCAGCGCGGTATGTTCATCACTTTGCGACCTGCTAAGCAACAATTTGAGCGCTTTGACTAACAACTATCCCCACAGGCCATCAAATTCCCATCCAGCGCCAGAAGAAGCCTGGGTTGCAATCCGAGCTTGAGAACCCAAAGCCCGTGTCTTCTCAGCTTCCAACTGAGGATGGCGGTTACCAACCTTACAAGGCTGCTGGGAAATTGGAAGGCAAGAGAGCCATCATCACTGGTGGGGACTCCGGAATCGGGCGCGCAATTGCAATTCTCTTTGCATTAGAAGGCGCATCGAGCCTCATTGTCTACCTCCCGGAGGAGGAAAGTGATGCGCAAGAAACGAAAAAGAGGGTCGAGGAAGCTAACCGCAGCTGTCACACCCTGCCGATCGATATTCGCACGAAGGAAAACTGCAAGAAGGTAATTGACACGGCTCTCGAACGCTTGGGCGGCGTCGACATTTTGGTGAACAACGCTGCATTCCAAAACATGCTCAATGACATCAGCGAATTGGACGAGTAAGTCCTTGATCACCACGGTGTTCAAATAGATAGACACTAACTCTTTTATAACAGGTCTCAATGGGAACGTAGCTTTTGCACCAATATCCATCCCATGTATTACCTTTCGAAATACGCTATACCGCACATGAAAAAGGGATCGACTATAATCAATTGCTCGTCCATCAACCCTTACATCGGCCGTGGGGACCTGCTTGATTATACATCTACCAAAGGTGCTATAGTAGCCTTCACCCGTGGCTTGTCCAATCAGCAAATACATAAAGGCATACGAGTTAACGCTGTATGCCCTGGTCCGAGTATGTTTCCGGTCACTTCCCTTTCGAACGTTGCAAGATGAGTAGTATGCTAACAATCATCGCTTGCAGTCTGGACTCCCTTGATTCCTTCGACCATGACTACAGAAGCAATGGAACAATTCAGCGGCGTGCCAATGGGTCGCCCTGGACAACCAAGTGAGGTTGCGACGTGCTTTGTTTTCCTCGCTAGTGCGGATAGCAGCTACATATCCGGACAAAGCCTCCATCCCAACGGAGGTGTTGTTGTGAACGGATAAGCAAGGTACGAAGAAGACGGGTACATACGAAGTACATAGATGCTACATGCAACTAAGTTATATGTAGTTATGATAGCAAATGAAAGCTTTTGCTCCGGGCTTTTACTTAGCAGAAACAAGTGATTGTATTTCATATGAAATACTCAAGGAACGCGTCGCGCAAAGTTTGCTCTTGAAATATTTCTCATGAAGAATGTCAAACGTAAAGTCATGGAAAAAATTAAATAGGAAAGAGGAGCAAATAATACACAAGTAGTAGCGTTTCAAGTCTCCAAGCACGTCGCCTCTGTTGGTCAATCTGTACCAATACCCCATCTACACATTACCGTCGGTACCACATGCGTGTGATTTTTGTGTGTCTCATCTTCTTTTGAAGTTGGAAGATTCCGTACATCAAGGCTTCCGAGGTAGGCGGGCCTTCATTATATGGTCAGCTATTGGTTCGAGGTTGAGAAACCGAAGAGAAACTTACATCCAGGCACGTAAACATCAACAGGAACAACTCTATCACAGCCCCGGAGGACAGAGTAACTGTAATGATAGTACCCACCACCATTCGCACAACTGCCCATACTTATCACCCAACGTGGATCAGGCATCTGATCGTAAACTTGTCTAAGAGCCGGTGCCATTTTATTCGTTACGGTTCCAGCCACAATCATGACATCCGACTGTCGCGGGGAAGCTCTAAAGATAATTCCCATGCGATCCTGATCGTATCTGGGAGTGGACAGATGCATCATTTCAAGAGCACAGCAAGCAAGACCGAAAGTCATTGGCCACAAAGAGCTTTGTCGAGCCCAGTTGGCAACTTGATCGAGAGTGGTCCTGTGACATCGTAAGCTAAAGACGAACGGTGTGTATATATATATAATGGAGTCTACCTACAAAACATATTGCATCGCACCCTCCTTCTTCTCCTGGCTTGGCAAAGGTACCTCCTTCCGTACCTTACCAGACGCCGTCAAGGGCTGGCCAGACTGCGCTCGTTCTTCGACAGCAGTCGCAGGTCTAATCGACGATCCGGAAAGAAACGCGGCGGGCTGTACATGAGGATATCGTAACATCAGACGTGGTCGCACTTGTTTTCTTGTGAGAATCTAGGGACGGAAAGCAGCGTAAAGGAAAAGGAGGAAGTGCCTACCACATAGTGCGCCAACTCTAGATGGCCTGCATAAAGGCAGCATGGTTGATGAACCCCGTCAGGACGGACTCTAGAACTATCAACGGGATGCGAAGGCGAGTGTAGTATAACAGATGTATGGTTCGACCCCGGAACTGATAATATCTACCCCATATTATTATACTCCGCGCTTATTAGTAATGGTGTATCCATTTGCACGTAAGTGGCGAGTCATGTGCGTCGATTTCGGTCGGAGACGGCAGAATCCCCAGAGCTGTGGGTCACATGACCCCATCTGCATGGATGACGTCGGGTCTCGTCTACCAATAATCTGCGTGCCCGGAATTCTCTACATTCCAGACCAGAACCACTACATCTACACACCTATACTACTACTACTACTGACAGATATTATTCATGATGGCAGGCACCAAAATAGCCTGTATTGGTATGATTGGAAAAAATGTGTGAGACTGATGTTTAATTTCCCGGTATCCTCAAAAGACTTATGTGAACTAACTTGCTGGTTGGGTAGGACAATCCTCTTCATATTTCATTATTCCCTCCCTACTTGGACTCGACCATTGAATTCTCCTTCCTCCTGAATTCGTGTCTTGACATATTTGAGATTCGACAGAAACAAACCTCTGTGGATCAGGATTTGGGTCTACTACATGCGATTGACGAGAGGCTAGCAGCATACGGCTGGTTAACAACTACAGGAGTAAAACTCCTGATCATTGTGGATTTACTTGGACAGCCGGTTTCAAGCCCTGCTGAACGGTCGAAGAGTGCGGCGGTTGCTGGCTTGAGGGAGTCCGCTTTAAGACCAGTACGTTTCATACTAGCTTTGTCAATCATGCTTCCAAGTTTTACGTGCTGATAGCATTATCTTGTCATTAGATTTTTCAGGCTTTGCAAACTGCCTATATTCAACTTCTTCAGAACCCTTTTTACTTCCCAGATGACCATATTCCCTCTGCTACCTCTTCAAGGACTTCGTTGCCAATGTCACCGTCTCTAGAGATCACAAACCGCAAGTTCATCGCAAAAGTTAGGAAGATCGGTGAATCTTGGAACTCCGGTGTGGCTGTTTCGCTGTAACGCTACTGAAGCCAGTTCAATACACAAGGATACAAGGACAGACCGTCTCCGATAATGAGATCTTACCCCGACGAAGACGTTATGAATTGTGCTGCAGGCTGCAGCCATGATAGCATGAAATTGTTATCATTTATGTTGAGAAATGTGGCCTGTCCTCCGTACGGGTGTCATTGGAAGCAATGTATCTGCATAGTTGCGAGTCTCGCGAATAGCTACGGCGGCTGATCCTCGTGGATCGTTGTTCCCGAGCGATTACATACTACAACGTAGCGGAAGTCAGCAATCATTGATACGACGGTTCATTCATCCAAAAGCACTGCCAACCGAATCTGCCAACGTGCGGTTGAGCCCTTGTTATGATATTATTATTGTAATATGGTTGGTTTTGAATTATACTGCTGCCTTAGGGTTCTACCATCTGAGTCCTGACAGTAGTAACTTGGGAGCACAAGTAGGTAAGAATTAAGTCTATTTCAAGGTTGGAAGGCTTATCTACTCCGTACGTGCACCCTTACGTGCACCCTTGAATTCTGATCCAGGTGAAAGCGTTAAAGACCAAATCATCATGGATCATCGCTGTTCCAACTTCCAACTTCCTTGGAAGGTTTGAACTTTGACCGTCGCCTACGCAGAAACCGACAGGTCTTTGATCCAAATGTCGAGATTTCTCATGTCAATGTACTGGCGTAGCATCTCATTTTCCTTCTTAGATCTTGAAGGGTTCAAGAACACGGATGCGAAGCAAAGCGAAAAACAACCAAAAGATCGGAATCTGAAGTGTTGCGAAGGATCTCCGATGAAGCGAAAACTGACAGGAAGATAGGTTATCTACTCCTTAGCAGGCATGTAAACTTAGCTTGAAATTCAATGCGCAATAGTACACAATAGTACACGTACAGTCATAGCCCTGGCACGAGCAACCAAGAAATTCAACGTCCACACGCATGTACTGCTTACCTTTTTTCAAGCAAGCCATTTCAATACTCTGACACGACGCTGTATTTTGAATGGAGAAGCTGATGTCACCGACAATTTCCCAGTTATCCTTGATCATGCACAGCCTTCATAACAATCCATCTAGAGTAACATGATACCTTTTCTTGAGGTACCAGCTCAGACGAACAACTCGAAGGGCTAGATGAAACTTCTGCCCTGGGAAAGCACTGCCACCTTGTCGGAGTCCTTGACTGAGTTGATCAAAGTTAACAGATTGACCAGCTAATCAACACCGAGGACTTGCCGGGTAATGATTATGGCGAGAGTGTCATAAGGACCTCACGGAGTAGCGGCCTATCCTCTGCGACAAAATTTCCCAAATGGTTAATCGCTAGTTCGACGCCTGCCTTTTATCAATAGCGCCGTGCAAGGCAGGTAGGCCGTAGAATATGTTCGTACGCCATATCCTGAATGGTGTCTGTCGTTGCATAGTCATCGAGCCGCTCAACAGACTAAACCACGGAGTGATCGTGTGAAGGTGTTTCCCCCAATGCCGCCAGTTTAGAGAGGTTTGCCAGCGACAATTTCACAAGACGAGTCGATGACTCCACATATTTTTTACTCTTCAATGGTCAAGCTTCCAAGGAGCGCGCAGCGATCTCGTAATCGTCTTCACCAGCAATCTCGTTTATCCAACATAACATCATAATAATCGCGAGTAAGCCGGATATTTGCATAAGCGTGAATGAATTTCTGAAGCTTCCTCATTGCTAGCAATGCTCCAGGCTGGCCCACGAAGATTCGGCGCGAGAAGGGAGCGTCAGCCCAAGATTCGCCGAGCCTAAAATAAAGTGAGAATTCCTGGGCACATTGTCCAGTATCATTGACGACAACATCGGATATACCACCGGGAAGATTATGGGCAAACCTCTGGTCCTCGTTTTGATTCTGCGGCTCCTCTGATCCTGTATGAACTATAGGCTCCACAAGAGCGCTCGTATCACCAAACGCTTCCGCCAAATTCACCGCGTTCTCTGCCTAAGTTGCCCGATACTTGCCAGCTTGAAAAGCCGCCATTTGCGTTGCCTGATGTGTGCAGTGCGCCCTCTCCTTTGTCTTGGGGTCCTCATGAGAAGCATGGAAAGAAAGCCAGTATACCGCAGCACGTTTGATTGTTTGATTTGAGGCAGGAAGATGCCTTGCGTTTCGCCGTGCGAAATTTTCAGATACACCCACACCTGCTTCGTTAGACGACAAGGTGTGTCTGAATCTAGGCTCTGCGGCTACCCAGTTCAAAGTCCAGTAAGTGCTCAATTTCAATGCTCCTCGACGTCCAGAAATCAGGGAGACCTTCAAAGCCAGCACTCAACACCTCATCTTCCAGTATTTCCTCGCTAGGTGCGTATAAGTGACGGTATAACTTAGCATATGTCTCGATGTCGGAAAGCCGTCCCTAGCACAGCTGAGGGTAGGTCATCAGCTTGTAATATCTGCTCTGGCAATCTTTGCTTTCTTCTCAAAGGAAGACCTTTTCTAGGTTTCACGGGATTGCAAATCCACGGGATGGTGCGTTCCACTCGGTAAGAGTCATGCATGGAACAGTTCCGTACAACAATTTTTGGCCGTTAGAGGCGTCGACCTTAGTTCGATAATTATAGCTCAAATAACGTGGGCTAAGGCCGGCTCATTCCGATTTCCAAGCCCGTCCTCGCTTTCCATATGGCTCTCTAAGTCGCGAGATTTTCCATGCCCCATAATAACTCCTACCAGGCAAGACGACCTAGCTGATTATGCTGTAGTAGCAGAGGCATATGGGCATCTAGTGCTTTAGCTCGCAGCCTCGGGTGTTGTTCGAGGGAAGCCGTAGTATTTGAAATGGATTTGGGAAGCCACCTGTTCTAATTCTCCAGGAGCAAAATTCAAGCCATCCTTGTTGACAAGATCCAAGAAGTCCCCTAGCATCGAGCCATAAGATCCGGCTTATCGAGTTTATTCTTTGTCCGCGGCTTGACTATCATCAAGAGCGTATCCTGTTGTCTCGCGAGGTATTGCTGTCACGCGAATAACCCCTCGCACCATGACCTGACAACATGCGGAATGATGGCGTTCGTCATGCTGGTTTTCAGATCCGTAGCCTAGTACCCCGTATTTCATATTCTTTTCCGCGTCGAAAATGGACGATGTCTTGAAAAACCAGGCCGTCGGCGACTACGGTATCAATCAGAGGCTGTGAGACCGGCGGCTCCTGAGAAAACGCCAACGACAACAGTATGTGTTATCGACTGTCCTAGCTACAGCAATAAGAGCTGTCGCGCCAGTTCGCGAGAGAAATATCCTTGGGTGCAAACTTTCCCCACCGCGGTGATGCCGGGAATGTCTAAAATGACTACCCGCGTTTGCTATTCTGCCTACCCTGAACCCACTTTTTTCAATCACGACGAATTATCATTGGGTGTGATGTTAGGGTTAGGGTTAGTTAGGTTAGGCGTTAGGATTAGGGTGGATAGGGTTAGGTTTTTGGTAGGGATTCCGGGATATTATTATTAGGCTCTTGCTAGATGGACACCCCTGACGTCTATATGGACACCCATGCACAGCCACATATCAGTTCGGCCACATTAGTCATCATTTCTTCTAAATGACACTCACCAAACCTAGAGCATCTGGGCTATCGAGAATTGAGATTGCGGCTACCACGGTTTACAAGACCCCAGGTTCAGCAGAATATCAGTATTCTGTTACGGACGTCCACGACACGTGACCATCGAGCCCTAGGCGTCGCATGATCAACGCTCATGCAGACCCACGGCGTATCCACCGTCGGCTGTAGGCGCACAAGGAAACTGGTCGTTAGGCCAAGACACTCGAGGTCGTATAAGTAGAGAGCTGGTCCCAGAATTCCGAGGGCCAGCGATCGTTCTTGTTCTACACTGCAACACGTTTGTAGCGCTATACCCTCCATTGGCACGCTTCTGCTACCTATCATCTTCTATCTCCTTGTACATCCCTCCAGTCCCACCTACGTCCCTAACATCAACGATCGCTCACCACACTGGAGCCTTGTGCGAGGAGATACTCTGCATCCTCTCCAGAAACGCTTCGTTTCGTTTGGTTTGACCCGAATCTGCTCAATTACCTATTGAAAACACACTCTGTTAGTTCATCCCTCATACAGGATCAAAA
>HG983356.1:10458-24096 GCA_900006255.1 Xeromyces bisporus
AAAAAACAAAACCAACAAAGTGTAGGCCTTTGCTCCTCGTCTCCATTCAAGATAACCGCCCAATTCCTTTCCTGGCGATGTCCACTTTGCGTCCCAAGCTGGTAATAAGATGTTAGTCCATGTTTGCTCGAAAAGAATAGGGAACGAAACGCACATATCAGTATCCTCATCCGCCTTTCTAAGCAACTCATTCTGAAACTGCACCTCTGAATTGATCGCGGTACCCAGCTCCCTCTGCCTGGCAACGATCTTCCTCAACTCTTCAACATCCTGATCTTGAAGATTCATCGTCCGCTTTTGTAACTGGACAAGACCTTGATTGTCAAGCTCGCGTGTCCGCTCGGTCTCCTTCCCAAGTACTCTGCCAGATCTAGCAGATCTCTTCCCAGCACCGTTGCCGTTACTATTTCCGTTGCCAAATAGAGCGTCCTTTTCCTGCACCGATGCAAGAGCAGAATCCACCCTACCCTTGGCAGCCATGGCATGTAACAAACTCTCCAACCCATCTTTCTCCTTGCGTGCATTAACGAGGAGATCCTTCCTCCGTCGTACCTCTCCATCTCCCAAACTCGAAGCAGCACCGCCCACGGCGGGATTATTCAACCCTTCCTCCAGAGCCCCAAGCAACGAACCCGCCTTGACTAGACTACTCTTCGCAAGCGCCGAACTCTCATGCTGCTTCTGCGGCGTCGTCTCCTGATCCCGCCTCGTAAGATGTAATCGCGAATCGTGCAAACGACCTTTCATATCCCGATAGCAATCAAGCCATAAAACCGGATCCGTGATAGGTCCTCCCTTCCCACTCCCAGGCTCGGTCATGGCCACGTGCAACCTCGACGCAGAAGACGACTCCCTAGCTGCCGAACTGGGCAGGTTGAGAAACGCCCTCCATACGCTTGAGCTTCTCCAGCGTGAGTCTGGTGATTGATTTATGGCTTGTAGGTAGCTTTCGAGGGCCTTTTGGCGGTCTTCGCGGAATGATACGTTGGATGTCGTCTTGGCGAACCATGATTTGGAGGGTAGAGGGACGGGTGGTGGGGTGCCGACTTGGTTGACGAGGGTGGTGTTGAACGCGTCGAAGTCGGAGTAGCGTTTCTGGACGGTGTAGGAGCGGAGAGGTAGACGGAGGGTGATGTTGTAGATCGTGTAGGGCGGAGAGGTGGTTGAGGTGGTGGCAGTGGGGATTGTGATTTCAACGTTTAATGGGGCCATCTCGGCTACTATTCAGAGCGCTGTTATTAGAGGTGATAGCCGTGCAACTCAAGCATATCCTTCTTATATGGCGGTTATTATTGTTTATTAGGGCAGGATAGAAGAAAATGTGAAGCGAAGGTCGAGCAGCTTCCAGACGCGTTGATGCCCGACTTATCTGTACAATGTACGATATGCTTGATATGACGCTGATATGTATTCCGCTTTGGGAATAGCGCGGTTTGCTGATAAGATCGATGACTAAGGCCGCACGTGCCACCCGGTAGAATCAGTCGCAACCGCCTTCCCTTTTCTGCTTCCTCAACCTCCTCCCTTCAACTTCAACCTCCTCCGTCATGCTCTGAAGCATCGCGAAGATATGCAGCTCGGGCTCTGTCTCTCAGAGGGACGGTCGGCCTTTTTTTGCTTGTAACTAATTCCGGATTTTTTTCTGTGCAATTAACCCGCCTGGTTTTATTCCTCACAGACCTGCCCGCTTCTGCTATTCCTGTTCAATGGATTACTATGTTACGCAATTCTCAACAGTACTCCGCGGGCCCAAAGGCTGATGATGACCAGAGGAAACTAAATCTAATAGACTTACCAACTGAGATCCTGCAGATGACATCTGCGTACCTCTCACCGGTGGACACAGCTTCGTTGACCCTTTGCAACCACACGTTACTCCATGTGCTTGGACGCGGACACTGGAAATTCCCAGACCCGATAGAGCGAGTGCTGTTCCTAACTCGCCTGGAACGGGATTTTCCCCCGTACTTCTTTTGCGAATTCTGCTCCGTTCTTCACTCGTGCGAGCTGATCGGCCCTCCCGGTCCAGCCTTCCAGCCTCGCAAAGGCCTACGTCGACATGTTGAGAACAATGAACCGCCCAGTCTCTGGCGATCTGTTGATGTGCATCCTCTGCACTCTCTGTACGATTTTAACTTTGCGCATTTGCAGCTTGCAATGAAAAGACACTACCATGGTCCGGCGCATGGCATTTCTACGGAGTCGCTTTCGTATACGGAAGTTCGAGACTTCGACGAGAGATCCGTCACTACCTTGTTGTCGGTGGAGGCGCGGACTTGCTCAGCAAGTAACTTGTGTCTGCGAATTCAAAACTGGGCATTGATAAAGACCGCCACGTCTGACCAGTTCATTGCAAAGATAGGTTTTATATGGATATGCACACATCTCAGCGTTCGGGACGCCAACATATCGCAACTCATTCGGTCGGAGTTGGAAGCCTATTTTAACAACAGCAGCGGGGAATCTACATCACAGTCGACTCCGCATGTTTTCAAATGTCGCATGTGCTATATAGATTATCAGGTGGAGGTTCGTGAATGCGGCGGCGAAGGCCCCGCTTTGGTTATCACCAAATGGCTAGATCTCGGACCGGGCCTCGTTCCAATGGGCGAGGAGTGGAAACGACATCTCGGAGCCAGCCCGCTCCCGGAAACGGGAGCTCTACATGATGAATCAGCCGGTGATGTCTGTCTGCGCTTCAACAGCAGCAATGCCGGACCGTCGCTAGACTCGCTCCTTCGTCGGAACGAGTCGTACTTGGTCGACCGCCGTTTCATGAAGGAGATGGACCTGTGGGATCAGAAGACTTGGATCCTGCAGGGCGGGGAACGACTGCCTAGCGATTATCCTCGTTCGCCCGTCTCGGTGCCCGATTGCGCACCTAAGTTGAAGGAATCTACCGATGCGATTAAGGATCTTACTGCTCAGATAGCTATTCTGTCTCGGACGGTTGAGGAGAGGACGAAGGCGATTCAGTCATTGGTTTTAGGGTCCAGGTCTTGACTCTTGGTTGGGTAAACGATTCGATGAGCGGCTAATACTTCTTGCTGTTATGATGCTTGGGTCGATTGGAGACTTATTCTTTTTTCCATTTTTATTGCTCGGCTTTCTCATACATAATACAACATAACACTCCTGACATGAGATAAGGAGTCTAATTTGGGCAAGATATGTTGGTTTCGCTTTATGTCTGTTGCATGTCATGATATAAGACAGGACGTTAATGTAATGTGTGTACATAATCTTTGAGTCACTGCATCAACTGTGATACTTCAATCCGATGGGTATATGGATACGATGATTAGCTTCAATGGACGTATTTGAGTCAGGACAAGGCGGAGTACTATGTAGTAGTACGGAACGAGCCTCAGCATAACTGTACCTACCGGTATCATACATCCTCCTGCCAAACTTCGCGCGCAGCTAGGAGATCCCGCTGTCCGTAGTACTCGCCCACAACAGTAATGATCATGTCGAGCATGGCACGGGCCGCAGAAGCGTCGACGGGTTGTTCCGGTTCAACGGTTTGTCGTTGATGAGGCGGTGGTTCAATGTATATGTCGCTGGATTGCAGTTTCTGTTGAAGTCGGGCTTTGGCCGCTTCTAGATCTTCGTTTTCGTTTTCGTTTGCGCCCGGAGAGGTTTGGTTCTCTTCTGGTTCTGCGTCTGCGTCTGCATCGGGTATCTCGTGGTCTGGTGGGTGTTGATTTGTCTTTGTCGGTGGTTCGGCGGGTTTGGCGTCGTTCGAGTCTGAAGGGTCGTTGTCGTGGTCACTTCCGTTTCCAACTTCTTCTCCTTCTTTTTCTTCTTCCCCTTGTTCGTCTCGATCTTGATATCGACCGTGCGGCTCACTTCTCTCCTCTTCCTCTCTCATCCTCACCAAAATCTTAACAGCCCTCTTCCCCAAGTTTCTAATCTCACCAACCTCCTCATTCCCCAACTCCCCCACCCCGCGACACCGCCCCAGCAGCCCCCAAGCCCAAGCCCCAAACCTCCTCACGCGCTCCCAATCCCCACACCTTACATGCTCCGACATCAACCGGCCCATAGTCCCCAGCACGCCCAGTACGCTCCCCATGTCCATGCATGCTAGTTGGACCATCTGCGGGTTCTCGGATAGTAGAAGCCGGCGCCATTCTTTGCGCGCCGGCGTGGAGTGCCGCGGGAGGGAGATCGGGTGGGTGGTGTCTAGGGCGGATATTGCGTCGGCTGGTGGGTAGCAGTTTAGGATTGTGCGGAGGAGGTGGAAGCGGTGGCGGAGGAGGTTGTGGTAGGTTTCTTGGGGGGTTGTTTGGGGTTGTTTTTGTTGCTGTTTTTGTTTCGGTGTGGTTTTGGTGGTGTTGGGCGTGTCTGCTAGTGTTGGTCCGATGTAGACGCCGTCGGTGTATATGCCTTGTTTGGGTTGGTTGTGCTGTTGTGTTTCCTCGGGTGGTGTGTTCTCTGATATTGCGGCTGTTGTTGTTGTTGTTGTTGTCGTCGTCGCTAATATATCGCACTCCTTCGCCGTCGCAAAAATAGACGGCAACAAATTCGCTTCAACCTATGAACCCATCATAAGCCCATTAGTTATGGCCCGTCTAATCGCTCCTTCAACCGCAGACACACACGCAGAAAAGATGACATTTAGCAAGCTCGAAGCAAAACCGATACCAAACTTGAAAACAGGGGAAGAGGAAAAGCTTACCGGACCATCCGAAGATACTCAATTCCATCCTCCGCGGGACCATAGAATAGCTCATCGCCTGCTGAGTCCTCCAGACCGGGAAATGCACTCGTTTGTCCGTAGGTTGGGTCGTTGCGGGGGCGTTCGTAGGTGCTTGTGTTGTTGCCGTTGTCGTCGCCTGTCTCTGCGTATGAGGCTCGGGTTCGTTTCGCATAGGGTGAGCTTCCGCTTGCGGAGGTAGAGGATTTTCTTTTGTCTGGCATCGCTGTCGTGGTACGTATTCTGAATGTTTTCCTTCGAGTTTTGGAGCTTGGGGAGCTTGGGCCATCCATAGATAGATGCCTCAGGCGTACTCCGGATAAAGACTTTATCCGAACGAGAGATAAAGTATTTCCGACCCGCCGTGTCATCTACCGAAATCGACGGCATCTCCTTGCCAACGAGACCGTCTCTGGAGTTCTCTGCGTCTTTCATCGTCAATCCCTTCTTCAAAAGTACTGTATGATTCGCGAATTACGAGGATTTTGTAATTCCATGGTATTTGATAGATGAGAAGGTTGGATGTTGTTAAGGAAGAGGGGAGATGGAGAGGAGATAGTAGTTCTCCTTTATAAGGCTACTAGGCATCCATTCAATTCATTGACTTCATTCGGCAAAACCCAGGAATCCCAGCTATCATAGCAAAATGGTGCCCATAACCTATAATTCTTATTTCACTATCTTCGTTTTATAGCTATCGCAAATCGTGGATGCAGGTTTATCAGACTCCCATAACAACTCTAGGGTATCCCACAACCCATCAAGAAAGGCTTGACCAACCAAACAAAGCCACCGCTCACGGACGCAAGCGCTGAGGATCACGAGGGAACAGCGTAGCCAACCGAATATTCGGCAGTCCCAAGAAGAACGTCACAATCCGGTTCAGCCCCAACCCACCACCAGCATGGGGCGGGCAACCCTGGCGGAAAGCGGTCAGGTAGTCCACAAAGCCCTCCTGGTGCGGATTCACACCCTTAGCAAGCATAGCAGCCTCGAGCTCCTGGTAGTCATTGATACGCTGGGCACCGGACATGATCTCCTCGCCGCGCATGAAGAAGTCGTACGAGTTCGAGAACCTGTTGTCCTTCGGACACGGCTTGGTGTAGAACGGGCGCACGGCCATGGGGAACTTGTCGAGGACGTAGAAGTCGGTGTCGTACTTGTCGCGGATGATCTGGCCCAGTTGCTTCTCCATGGGCGTGCTGAAGTCGTCTTCCAGGCGTTCTTGGACGGATACGTCGACACCGGCTTCCTTGAGTAGGGCGACGCCGTCCATGTAGTTTAGGCGGAGTGCTTTGCCGTTTCTGGGGAGTTTGAAGTCGCCCGCTCGCGGGTATGTCTTTTGGATTATCGCGATTTGGTCCTTGTAGCGCTCCTTCAGCTCGCCGAGGAGGAAGACGAGGAGGTCCTCGGCGTACTCCAGGACTTCGTGGTAGCTGTGACGGAACGTTTTTTCGAAATCGAGTCCGGTGAACTGTGTATGTATTAATTTACAATTCCAGACGAGTTTCTTTTCATTAGACATACCTCGGTCAAGTGTCTGCCAGTGTTGCTGTCCTCAGCTCTGAAGACAGGAGCAATCTCAAACACATTGTTCATGTCACCCGCAATGCACATCTGCTTGTACAACTGAGGGCTCTGCGCCAGATAAGCCTTCCTCTTGAAGTACTTAATCTCGAATACATTGCTACCTCCCTCGGTAGCGGCACCGACCAACTTCGGCGTCGCAATCCACCTAGATCCGTTCTTAAGCATGTACTCGGCAAACAATTCGGCCACGCCGCTAGAAATCCAGCTAATAGCCTGATTCGCCTCGGTCTGGAAGTCGAGCACACGATTGTTCAGACGAGTGTTCAGCGTAACAACAGGAGCACCCTCGGCGTCGACCTGGCCCTCCTCAGTCGACTCCGGCGGAGGTCGCTCAGCATCCTTGACCTGCATGGGAAGCTGCTGCACGGCCTCCGAAATCATATAGACCTTCCTGATGTGAATCTCAAGGTTGCTATACGTAGCCGAGACGATGGGGATCTGCGCCTTCTTCACGATACCAGTCACCTGCACGATTGAATTCACGTTCAATCCACCGGTGTACTTCACCATCTGCCTCGAGATCGGCTCCGCGGCAGCAATGACAGCCTGCACCTTCTGACCCTGTTGTCTCAGCATCAGGAACGCCAGCTTCGCACTCTGCACACGCGCATTGTCCACACGTCCAACAACCGTCACCTCCTTCTCATAATGCTCCTCCGACAGCTGCGGGAAGTTCACCGTCGGGACCACGTCTTCGGATTCCGGAATCGGCCCGTATAGCCCCTCTGCCGTGTCGGGGGTTTGTTGGGCGGTGCTCTGCGTTTGTTCTTGGGCGCTGCGTTGGGCTGCCTTGTCGGCTTTGGCTTTTTCCTTGGCTGCCTTCTTTGCGGCGCTCTTGCTGGCGCTCTTGCTCTGTTCTTCCCCCGCGGGGCCTGACTCGGGGGTTTCTTCGGGCTTGGGGCGGTTGGGTAGTTCGCTCGCCATGGTTGCTGCTGTAGAACTGCGGGGATTAGAGCGACTTTTGTTCAAGTGGTTCAATTGTCCAATGTCAATGCTCCTCACCTCAAATGGTTATAGAAGCTGTAATTGTGTTCGTAGCTTGGCCGTTGCTGCGTGAGATTCTGGTCCCGAATGAGTCTTACAATCCCGCGAAATATTCGCCCCTCCAAGAATTTACAAAGACCTAAGCCCTAAGACGGGGTTTGCATCACGTGACTTGAAGTGGTGCCTGAGGCATTACTATTTTGAAAGTGCCAGATTCCACAAGCATGCCTTCAAGGATTTGGCCAAATATACATAAAACAGGTTGACAGTTCTGATCTACAGCAGCTATATCAGTCCTCATCCATAGCAAGTCACGCCACCGGACTCATCCAGCCCTTCCAAGCCATGCAGCACGCTCTTAAACCTTGAAAACAGGCCACCGAGAGGAAACCAGGCCGTGCTCAACCCCCCTTCGAACATCATCTACAATGGCGCTTGGTTTCCATGCGGGCTCTCCGCCACTGTACACACCAGTCCTGACGAGAATCGAATGCCAGTGACTGTCATAACAGCTTTTGTACGAGTTCGCCCCGCGAATATCCGATTGCGGATTGTCTCCGACCATGTAAACCTTCCGCAGAGGTCCCCTGATCTTGCTATCCTCGCCGAAGTACTTCACCCGGTTCCGGAGCAGTTGTCGCTCAGCAAACTCGTACGTGGTATGAGATGGCTTCCCGATCACCGTCTTCTTCAGTTCAACGCCTTTGCTAGGACCACCCGTTATGGCCGCCCAGATGCCTTCCAAAGCTTCACGGAACGCGCCCTGGCCGAGACGAGGTAGATGATAAGAGGAAGCCCACACCAAGTCAGGGTTATCGAAGTACAAGGGAGGTTGGCCGTCCTGCTGGAACCCGCGGTTGGGAAGATCGGGCCGGTTGTTCTTGTCCGAGACAGTCCCAACGATGCCTTGAGAGGACGTCAGAACGTCAATAATTACTTGGATATCAAGGCCCCAGTCGCGAGAATCGTTGAAAACGAAGATGGCGTCGATCTTGGGTCCCCTGGTTGAATCGGGGGAGTATATATCCCCAAGCGACTTCGCAAAAGGCTCGTAATAGTTTATAAAGGATTTGGAGTATGGCCAAATGGCAGGGTTCGTCATGAAGATATCTCCGGGGGTGACCACGTTCTTGAAACCATACCTGGTGAAACACGACACCAATGAGAAATACTCTGCCTGTACTCATCTTGTATTTCACGAAAAGGCGGGAGACACATACTTCTCTGCCACTTTTTGACAATTACCACCGTCGCCCCCAACAACAAGCACACATTTGTCCTTTAATTCAACGTTCGGCGCGTGGACGAGCTCCGCAAAAGGCGTGTGACTCTGGACAATCACCGAAGTGTCCAACGGCACATTGAGCTTGTTGCTGAGATCAGCTACTCTCTCGACTTCATGTTTTCCACCACCGTTTGTAAGGAGAATGAAAGGGATTCCTTGGTTCTGGAGGAAGGCTAGAGAATCAGAGGCTCCGGGAATGGGTTTGGAAGAGCGCAGGAGAACACCGTCGATGCTGAGTCGCTCGAGAACAGTTAGCGGCAGTTGAACCTTTGTAGAACCATGCCTAAACGAACAGACACGTAGTAGACTCACTCAAAAGCAAAAGCAAAGTCCGGTACAAGAGGATGCGTCTGGAGATATCTCCGACCAGGAGCGGTTCCTAAGCAAGAGCGAGCGTAAGAGTGTTGGAGCAGTCTAAGAGATCGCAAGACGTTCTGAGGCCTCATTCTGAGCAGGATCAACAGGCGAGAATAATGAGAGAGAGGTGTCAATTGAGAGAAACAAGAAGGATAAACACCAGAGCACATGATATCAAGGCACATGATAAGGCACATGATATCATCCAGCTTCTCAGACGGTAAAACGTTTTATCATACATACTCCGCACATCGCTTCTATTCTAAGTAACTGATTAATACGATCTTATGAAACGGTTGAACATGATGTCATCCCGCAATTCTTTTGAGCCTCAACTTCAAAACCCCCGAAAACACTGGGAAAAGCACCAACTTCAAGAACAACCAAAAGGCTGGAAAGTGGACTGTGAACATAACTAATTGGACTGCCACTACTACCATGACAACCAAACAATGCCCCCCTCAGCTCGCCAAATATACCTCCCAACCGAAATCATCGTCCAAATCGTCTACTTCATCGCTACAACGACAGGCGGAACCCGACGCCAGTCGACGCTTCATGCTTGCTGCTTGATCTCGCGCCAGTGGTACTCGGTAGCGGTAGCATTTCTCTATGAAAGACCACAATTGCACGTTGGACTATCTTTCAAGCGGTTCACGGATACCGTGTGCCCGCCCATTCGTGCGCGGAAGAGCAAGTTGAACCTGGGCAGTCTCGTCCGTTATCTGGACCTTAGTTTGTTGGTCCATCACAGCACGAACAGCCTGACGGCGAGATTGCTAGGCCGAGTGAAGGAGAATTTGGAGGTTTTCATTGCTCCCAAGGTGTCGTTTTCGTAAGTGAGCTGGAGCTGTGGGGAGGCTCAGGCACAGGCACGCTCTGCAAGTTGCAACTTGCTAACTATAGCTCCCATGCAGTGCAAACAGTTTGCCTGCGTTGTCCAAATGCCACAACCTTCGTTTCCTCGACCTCTCCCTCGTCGGTGACCCAATTCCAATCACAAACCTGGAGAAAGCCCTGCGAAACCTCAAGAAACTGGTCACCCTCCACCTCCCTTATCACAGCCTTGACTGCCCATTCACGAAAACAGAAGCCAGCACCACTGCCAACAGCATGAACTGGCCGGCCAGCCTCCAAAAAATCCAAGTCATCGGCGCTTTTTCCGAATCCGATCTCTCCACAGTATCCTGGCCGCCAAACCTCACCACCATGACGTTGACTGACTGCGAAGATCTTTCCTTTGACTCCCTGGGAACTCTCCTGAGTAGTCCTCACCTAGGCACGACGCTGAAACGCCTCACCATTACCGATACTTGCGACGGTCTCACCCCGGAATGCCTCAATCTTATTCCCGCCTACTTGCCCGAGTTGGAGTTTCTCAACGTCCCCGTCGACCTCGTGCATGACCCTTTCTTTGATATCCTCGCTTACATGACCCCGCCGTGGGCTCTTAAAACTTTAGAGCTGGGCGATGACTATAAGGTGCCGGTATTGAATTTCACGATGGATTCGTTGCTTGGGGCCCTACATGGCGGGCTCGCGAAGTTACGAGCTTTAGGGGCTTCTAACGAGGTTTTAAATGCGCAACCTTTGTTTGATAATGATCAAATTGATTCCATTTTGTTGGAACGGCACGACAATGAGAGTGAGATTGAGGAGGTGGATGATGATGGATTGATTGGCGTCGGAATTTACTCCTATTGATTCCCAACTAGGTTGGTACGGCTTATTTTTGGATCATGAATCATTCTGCGCGAGCGCAGGAAGCTTGGGTATGGTCGACTTAAACCGGAGTCTATGGCAGAAGGATTATCTTTTCTTGGAGTCTTATCACGGGGCCGGTTGCACTGCAGGGTATGCAATATCCGGTAGCAACGGCACCCGAAGAGCTATCATAGTCGTGACGCCTCGGCTCCCACTGCAAAATGACGACGATATCATCATATATATGATACCATGCTCAAAGATATGCATACCATACGCTGTACTCCGTACAGACCACTGATCATTGAAGCAAGCAATGGGCTTACAGCGTCCTCTGTCGCTGTCATTTGTTCATTTACAGCGGTATGTACCTCACAGGGCTATGTACCTCACTAGTACTCGCTCTGAGAACGAAGGAGAATAGACAAAACTGGAAGAAAGAAAAAGACGAAGATGAACGCAGCACATGATATCATCCCGCACATTTCCTATTGCGAAAATCAATGCGGAAAACTCTTGCTCAAAGTCGCAAATCGCCGAAGCAACAATTGACCTGCCATGACTACCATACCATGTCACCCTCAACTCGCCAAATATACCTACCAACCAAAATAATCGTCCGGATCGTTTAATTCCTTGCTACAACGTTAAGCAGATATAAACATGAATATAACCAACAGCCTGCACGCCAGCCGACACTTCACGCGTGCTGTTTGATCTCGCGCCAGTGGTACTCGGTAGCCATAGCATTTCTTTATGAAAGACCGCTATTGGAGAATAGGATCGCGTTTCAGCGGTTCACGGATACCGTGTGCTCCCCCACTAGCGCGTGGAGGAGCAAGTTGAATCTGGGCAGTTTCGTTCGCAGTCCGGACATGTGGTTTTTGGTCCGTCGATGCCCGAGCTATTTGATGGTGGGAATGCTGGATGGAGTGAAGGATAGGCCTGCGGCGCTACTTCGACCATGGACGACGTGGGTATCATACTTATCCTTTAGCGAGTACATATGCATAATGTACATACATACGCTGTACAGACTATTGATGGGTGCGCTTGCGGTGCACTTCTGTCGCTGCTATCGATTATGATACCGCATGTGCATGTACAGAAGCAGAGTTTAAATACTGGATATCTCTCGAACTCCTCTCGACTGGCATCGTTCATTGATAGTTGACGTTCTATTATGTGTCTCCGATTCGACCTACGTACTTCGTCTCTCGAGCAAACGTCGCTGCAAGTCTCAATAACACTGAGACGACTCTGACTATCATCAGTAGAGCCACGGGAGGAGTGTCAGTGTTACTGAAGAAGTCAGCCACTTCATCTACATCTATCGAGAATACTTAGACTGCAACAGCCAAATTATCGACAGCGAAGTTGAAGATCCAAACCAACCAACCAACCAACCCCACGGGGAAACAGATTATTAGACTTTTGCAGTCTTCCAGAATTCTAGAACCCGTCACGCAGAGCACGCAATAACGAGTTCGACTGATGCTACGCTCTGCAACTCTGCAATCTATCCGGAAGTTGAGATACGATCGATCCTGTTTCAGCTTTCAAGGAACGGGCCGAATTGCGCGTTAACTAGGTTGATCTTGATGACGATTTGCGATGAGCTTATTTTTACCTACGTATGTACATGTACATATCTTTTAGGGGACATGACTATGAAATTTGACTACTTAAAACGCACATCATGAAAGTACATATAAGAGACCGAGAATTCAAGCCGTGAGTGTTGGTGGTATCATACCTCGACGTGCCTTATCCTGCGAACGGCCAACTGAGAATTACGAGAATTCGAGCATGACTATGAGACGATCAGACTTACAAACACTCGATAACAACATTGAAGTTTACCAACAAGTCACCAAGAGACAACTGCAAAAAGCTACCCAAGAAACAATTGATATAACCAACAATTAATATTACTATTAACAGTTTGTATCAACGGATACTAAGCTGACGACCTCCCGACAGAATCCAAAACCAGTCAAGATTTCCAAAATCCCAGCCAGCAAGCCTTATTACTATTCAACCGTATCCGCGGCAGCAACCCCGACAGCGAGTCTAGGAGTTTATTACTGCTTCTGGCAAGTGCCCTGGGGCTTGTTCACATCTTGCTGTTAAAGCGCATCCATGTTAGCACCAGCCAGATCATGCTGCTATGTTGGTCTATTATTTCCGAGTTCAACTTACCAAGCAGAAGCCCTCAGCGCAGTAGCCCATGGAGCCGTCCTTCTTGCAGGGCTGGCCGAGAGGGATCTATAAGAGTCGAACTGTTAGCATCCGCTACTCCCTCAAAAAAAGAGGCAAATGGGGAAAGAAAAGGAAAACATACGGTCTTGCTGCCACCAGTGGGCTCAGGGGCAGCGAGAGCGGTGCCAACGAAGGCAAGAGCGGCGAGGTACATGAACTTCATTGTGGATGGTTTAATTTGGTTTGGTTTCTTGGAAGAGAGAAAGAGAGATAGAATCGAGGATTTCTTGACTTTGGAGATATGGATGGATATGAAAAGACGGAGAAGAGAGTCCAAGGACTCATGAGGGTATTTATACCTTTCCTCCCCTGCCCTAGTGCCTCCCCTCCCCTTTCCTCCCCTGGGGGGATCGACCCGGACTCAGCTAGACTGGACTCGTCACTACTCCAGTCCTTCAAGGTTCAGGGGGCTCGTCGTGGTGGATCGGTCGGTGGATTGGAAGTCGGTTTTCTTGGTGATGATTCGACAGTTCGTTTCTATTTGGTTTGCCTGATCATGATTATCGATTTATTGGAAGGAATCAAATGGTGATCGACTGCTCCATAATTTCATGGCGGCCGGAATTTGTAGCGCATATTATCTATTCATAGTACAGTTGGTATGGAAGCGATGTATCCATTAATCTGGGGAAGCAATTAACCTTGAGGGGATAATCACTACTATGACGGGTACTGCATGTATGTACATCCAGCTCCGTACATACTCCATACTCTGATCTCTCTATTTTTGAAGACAGCAAGCAGTACAAAATCC